>JASPKZ010006859.1:0-12188 GCA_030220185.1 Diploptera punctata
TGTATTAAAGAATTGGCCTTTCCTTAGAATAACATAATAACAACTGAACATTTTTAAAGTGTTTCTCATTATCTATGCACAAGTTAATGTCTATTAAGAAGTGGTCCTTCTGGGAAGAATGACTTATTAACAAACTGAACATTTGAAGTGTTTCTCTCAACCATGCACAAGTAAATGTGTATTAAGATTTGACTTTCCGGAAGAATGACTTATTACACAAATTAACAATCTGAGTGTTTCCCATTACTATGCACAAGTAAATGTTCATTAAGATTATACTTCCGGAAGAATGACTTATTACAAACTGAACTTTTGAAGTGTTTCTCATTACTATGCACAAGTAAATGATTATTAGGAGCGGTCTTCTGGGAGAATGACTTTTTACAAACTGAACATTTGAAGTGTTTCTCATTACTATGCACAAGTAAATGTGTATTAAGATTTGACTTCCGGGAGAATGACTTATTACAAACTGAACATATGAAGTGTTTCTCATTACTATGCACAAGTAAATGTCTATTAACAGTAGTCTTCTGGGAGAATGACTTATTACATACTGAACATTTGAAGTGTTTCTCATTACTATGCATAATGTATATATAGTAAGAGTGGTCTTCTGGGAGAATGACTTGTTACAAACTGAACATTTCAAGTGTTTCTCATTATTATGCACAAGTAAATGTCTATTAAGATGGGACTTCTGGGAGAATGACTTATTACAAACTGAACATTTGAAGTGTTTATCAATACTATGCACAAGTAAATGTGATTTAATATAGAACTTAGTAAAACATTATTTACTACAAACTGACCATTTGAAATGTTTCTCATTACTATGCACAGGTAAATGTGTATTAAGATTGGCCTTCCGGGAGAATAACATATTACAAACTACATTTGAAGTGTTTCACATTACTATGCACAAGTAAATGTCTATTAAGAGTGGTCTTCTGGGAGAATAACTTACTACAAACTGAACATTAATTATTATGCACAAGTAAATGTCTATTAAGATTGGACTTCTGGGAGAATGACTTATTACAAACTGAACATTTGAAGCGTTTCTCATTATTATGCACAAGTAAATGTCTATTAAGATGGGACTTCTGGGAGAATGACTTATTACAAACTAAACATTTGAATTGTTTCTCAATACTAAGCACAAGTAAATGTGTATTAAGATTTGACTTCCGGGAGAATGACTTATTACAAACTGAACATCTGTAGTGTTTCTCATTACTATGCACAAGTAAATGGTCATTAAGATTATACTTCCGGAAGAATGACTTATTACAAACTGAACATTTGAAATGTTTCTCATTACTATGCACAAGTAAATGTGTTTTAAGATTTGACTTCCGGAAGAATGACTTATTACAAACTGAACATTTGAAGTGTTTCTCATTACTATGCACAAGTAAATGTGACTTCTGGGAGAATGACTTATTACAAACTGAACATTTGAAGTGTTTCTCATTACCATGCACAAGTAAATGTCTAATAAGATGGGTCTTCTGGGAGAATGACTTATTACTAACTGAACATTTGAAGTGTTTCTCATTACTGTGCACAAGTAAATGTCTATTAAGATGGGACTTCCGGGAGAATGACTTACTACAAACTGAACATTTGAAGTGTTTCTCAATACTATGCACAAGTAAATGTTCATTAAGATTTGACTTCCGGGAGAATGACTTATTACAAACTGAACATTTGAAGTGTTTCTCATTACTATGCACAAGTAAATGTTCATTAAAAATTATACTTCCGGAAGAATGAGTTATTACAAACTGAACATTTGAAGTGTTTCTCATTACTATGCACAAGTATATGTGTATTAAGAATGACCATCCGGAAGAACGACTTATTACAAACAGAACATTTAATAAGTTTCTTGTTACTAAGGACAGGTAATTGTCTACTAAGATAGGACTGAGTAGAAAATGCCTTATTACGAACTAAATATTTATAAGATGTACATTTTAGGTCAATGTCTTCTGTTTGTGATCTATGAATACGATTGTATACTTCAGCATGTCTTTCTTCAGTCTGGTCCACCTGAAAACATAACATTATAGTAACAATTATGTCACAATGTAGCACTATTCTACGTAACATACATTCAGTAAGAGTTCTAAAAATCCTCAGTAGCAATCTGAAATGTTGTTTCATCTTTTTGTTTGTTCGATAGTTCTTCACAGTATTACGAGAAGACGGACAAATACAATATAGAGATACATTACATATACAGTGATAATGAAAACATATATGCAACTTTCACCTACATATGGTAAATGAGATATTACAAGTGAAATAATAAAGAGAATGCATATATGAATCGAAAACCTATACACATCACTTTATTAAATATCATCCTCTTACTTGGACACGCTTCAGAGATTATCAACATTAAAAAAGTAAATACTGACTGGCTGAAATTCCAGCTTTTCTTGTACCACCAGGTGCAGTTTCAATAACCTTAGATCAAATCATGCTTGCCCAGGAACTTCATTATAAATGTAACGTTTTTGTTCTTTTTTATAATGTGAGTTGAATTGGTCTTTCCAAAAATGTTTTAATACTTACCGCATTCTTCAACTTTTAGGATCATGTATCAACTAATGAGCTATTACAACCTTTATTCTAAGTTTTCTATTTTAATATTTTTTAGAGAATGTACCATTTTTTCTGATGCAAAAATTTACTACTAACACACTGGCGGCACTATCGAAACCGTATGTGCGTGGACATAAGCTCTCCATATATACCTATCCCGAGCTAATGTATTCCCATCATTCCCTATATAATCTACTTCCCTCAAATCATACTAAATGTTATTTTGCCACCTCATTCTTGATCTACCAATTGGGCGTTTCCCCTCTGGTTTTCATACAAGAAGCTTCCATGAACAAAAATTATCTTAAGAACTTTATTCTCAAATACTCATAACATTCTTTCGTCCCTTAAAGTAAAAGTGTATGTTTCGCATCCAATAACAGTAGAATAAACATTTTATATACTTTCAGTTTAACGTTTTTTGAAAGTAGTTGGAATGTCAAGAGTTCCTGTAATGCATAATAGCACGCATTACCTGAATAGAGCCTATGTTTAATTTCTTTGTGCATCTCATTCATATTTGTGACTATTGTTCCAGATATTCAAATTCAGCCGCTTCCTCAAAATTTCCATCATTTGTCATTATCTGAACTTTTGCATTATATAAATGTGATTCTATGTGCGACACATATTTAGTTGTATTGATATTTACATCCAGTCCCAATTTCTTAGTGATACTCAACAGTGTATGTGTGTTGGCCCTTACAATTTTCTCGCTATCGCCCAATAGTACTACATTATCACCATAAACTAACAGCGAATTAATACCATTTAGTTGAAGGCTTTCTTCATCCTCTAAAGATTTGATAACATGCTCTAATACATAATGAAATTAAGTTATGTAGGTAGGAAATAACACTATGAGGTTTATTTTAATATTGTTTAGTTGTTTATTGACTCACTTCATACTTCTGAACTCCTGAGCAGACTCGAATTTCTTCACTTCATTTGTGACATTCTCAATGCTGTATTATGTTCACAACTGATGTCCAACGGCCTTCTCTCCTGCAGACTGACCTCCGCGCCATCTGATGGCTGACGTACAAACTTCCAAATCAATCCCCTCTCCTTGTCACTGGGTATTTCAAAATTCATAGCTGTGTTTTTATTCTGCATATGAAATTATTTTCCCAAATTGTGAGTTCCTTCGGTTTTTCCAATTGTTTAAGTAATTTTGTTTTGGTTTCTATTCTATGTTTTTTCTGACCAGGCATGTGCAGCTATTGCAGATTTTTCAGTTCCTCATTTTTAACATTTTTGAGGTGTTCCTTTAATCTTGTATTTATATTCCTTTTTGTTTTTCCTATGTATATCTTTTCACAATCTTTACAATTAATTTTATAAATTCCCGATTTTTTGCAGTCTTCAATCTTTTCATTTTTGTTGGTTTTTATTAAGTTACCTACACAGTAATCATTTTTCGCTGCTAATTTAATGTTCAATTTGTTGAAGATTTTTTGAAACTTGTCAAAAACTAAAGGGTGGTATGTGAACTTCTTGAATTTGTTACCAATATCTTTATCTGTTTGAAGAGTACTTTCATTAATCATTTTTTGTTCCTTAAATTTATTTATTTTCCTGTGTATCATCTATTCTTGAAATCCATTATCCTTTGCAATTTTTATGATGTGTTTTTTTCTTTATTGTAATTTTCTTTGCTCGTGGGAACGTTCACAAGTCTGTGTGTTAAACTATTAAATACTACTTGTTTGTGTGAAAACTGGTTAAATCCTGTAGCTTTTATATAATTGTCAATGTGAGTTTCTTTTCTGTAGATTCCAAATTCTATTTTCTTTTTTTCTTGATTCCTGATCAATTTAAGGTCTAAAAATGGTATTTCATGATTATTTTCTACTTCCATTGTAAACTAGATTGTTTTATTTTGAATATTTAACAGTTTAATGGCTTCTTCTAATTGTTTCTGTTTAACTATTGCTATGATATTATCTACATATCTTCTCCAAAATTTAAACATCAGAGTGTATGCTTCGGTTACATGACATTCAAAGTTCTCCATAAACATATTTCCTAAGAATGGTGATAATGGATTTCTCATTACAAGTCCTGATCTTTGTCTAAAGTAGTTTCCTCTAAAGGTGAATAACATTTGATTTAAGCATTATTTTGTTAATTTTATGTATTCTTTAAGGCTATCATCCGATTCCGATTGAGGGTCTTTCCACTTTTCAGCGGTTGCCCTTTTACCAGCCGGCTGCTGGCCCTTCATATCCACATGTGTCAATCACAGAGGTAGATGATCAACAGCCAGTGTAGGGGTGACATGTGGTTAGCATGTCGAGTCCCCCAGCCGTTATAGCTGGTTCCTCAACCTGGAGCCGCTACTTATTGTAGCTACCCAATTGCCTCACGATGCTGGGTGGGCACCGGTCCCATACTGGCCGAAATACCATGAGAAAATTTCTTCCCCCACGGAGACTCGAAACAGCGCAAGTCCCGTAGCTCTGCGCCAAGGCTTCCTACCTTAACCGCTCGGCTACGGCGCGGGACTATCATCAAGAATACATAAAATTAACAAAATTATGCTTAAATCAAATGTTATTCACCTTTAGAGGAAACTACTTTAGACAAAGATCAGGGCTTGGAACGGGAAATCCGTTATCACCATTCTTAGCAAATATGTTTATGGGGAACTTTGAATGTCATGTAACCAAAGCATTCCCTCTGATGTTTAAATTTTGGAGAAGACATGTAGATAATATCATAGCAATTGTAAAACAGAAACAATTAGAAGAAGCCATTAAACTGTTAAATATTCAAAATAAAGCAATCAAGTTTACAATGGAAGTAGAAAATAATCATGAAATACCATTTATAGACCTTAAATTGATCAGGAATGAAGAAAAAAGAAAATAGAATTTGGAATCTACAGAAAATAAACTCTCATTGACAATTATATAAAAACTACAGGATTTAACTAGTTTTCACACAAACAGGTAGTATTTAATAGTCTAATGCACAGACTTGTGAACGTTCCCATGAGCAAAGAAAATTACAATGAAGAGAAAAAACACAAAATAAAAATTGCAAAGGATAATGGATTTCAAAAATAGATGATACACAGAATAATAAATAAATTTAAGGAACAAAAAATGATTAATGAAAGTACTCTTCACACAGATAAAGATATTCGTAACAAATTCAAGAAGTTCACATACCACCCTGTAGTTTTTGACAAGTTTCAAAAAAATCTTCAACAAATTCAACATTAAATTAGCACAAAAAATGATTACAGTTTAGGTTACATAATAAAAACCAACAAAAATGAAAAGATTGAAGACTGCAAAATATCGGGAATTTATCAAATTAGTTGTAAAAATTGTGAAAAGATATACATAGGAGTAAGAAAAAAGGGTCCAAATACAAGATTAAAGGAACACCTCAGAAATGTTAAAAATGGATAAACAGAAAAATCTGCAATAGCTGCACATGCCTGGTTATAAAAACATAGAATAGAAACCAAAACAAAATTACTTAAACAATTGGAAAAACCGAAGGAATTCACAACTTGGGAAAAAATTTACATATGCAAGAATAAAAACACAGCTATGAATTTTGAAATACCCAGTGATAAGGAGAGGGGATTGATTTGGAAGTTTGTACATCAGCCATCAGATGGTGCGGAGGTCAGTCTGCAGGAGAGAAGGCCGTTGGACATCAGTTGTGAACGAAATACAGCTTTGAGAATGTCACAAATGAAGTGAAGAAACTCGAGTCTGCTCAGGAGTTAAGAAATATGAGGTGAGTCAAATAAAACTAAACAATAACAAAATCAAATATTAGAGGAGATGGTGCATCTCCTTACTTCAACCCATTGTGGATTTCAAAAGCATTGACAAATGTTTGCCTACACGCAGTCTACTCTTTGTGCAATTTAGACACATTCATATAAGTCTAACTTTTTAGGAATACCAAACTCCAGCAGGATACTATATATATTCTTCTTAATTGTATCATATTATGCTTTTTTTTAATCTACACATAGTTGATGTACATTACCATTATACTCCCATTTGTTATCTGAAATCTGTCTTATGCTAAAAGCCAGATCAGTTGTAGACCTGTTTCTTCTAAAACCACACTGATGATCTCCTAGAATTGCAGTCTTTACAAACAATTTGATAAATTCCTGTTTTTTCTTAAACCTGATTTTTTTTTTTGTTTTCAGAAAAATTACACTTCACATGTTCATTGCTTATTAAGGTAGAATTTTTTAACAGTCACCTCATATTGTTCAACAAATATGAGGTGTGTGATAAAAATCTACCTTAATGAATATACCTCATAGTGAGAATTCCTAAAATAAGTAATGTTCATTGCTCCTAATATGAGTTTGAATTTAGTAATCTCATCTGAAATTTGTTACAAGTTAGTTACAGAATGGTAGATATCACATAACAAATTTCACAAAGAATTTAGTAAATTCTAAATTACATTAGCAACAATAAACAATTCAGTATTGACTTAGGCTTTCACGGCCGGAGTTGCTATGATCTTGAAGAAGATTTCCGTGCTGTGGGACTTAGTCAATGGTTGTCTTGATGCCAGACACCGTCTCTGGAGAAACGTAAGGGAACTTCAAGCCTCAAGACCACGGCCTACAGCCAAGAAATCTTCTTCAAAGATCATCATAATTCAGCTTATGTAATCTTCAGCAAAGATATAAGAAAATAAAAACTACAAATGGCAAAAAAAAGACATTTATCAAATTAACTGCAGGGATTATATTAACAATTGCATAGAAAACAAAGAAAAGCAGTAATAAACATGAGGAAATCATGAAATTGGTGGTGGTAAACTGTTTGTTATATGATCATAAATTTGAGGAACAAACTAAACTATTGACATATTTGGAGAGATCAAGAGAATTATAATATTGGAACAGATATACACACAGAACAACAAGAATAAAACCATGAATTTGAAGTTCCCAGACAGCAAGACGTGATCTTGAAGTCATAATCAATTCACACCAGGTATAACGAGAAATGCTGGAGTTAAGGGCTAATTTCTGACAGCAGAATTTAGTTAAAAATGCAGATGCAACATTATTATGTCTGAGGTGAGAATTTACTTCTTGTGTCATTTCCGATTTATATTATAAAAATGTTAATTTTCATTAAATTTTGGGTATACTTTATTACATTTAGCCCATTTATTTATTAAGCTGGTTGATTCTGAGCACATTTCAGAGAAGTGTTTTGTATCAGTTATTAAATATTTATGTATGAATAATAATTAAACCTGATATAAAATAAAATTAAATAATGAGTACACTACTGGAATATAAAGTATTAACTTAAGACAGAAACATTACAACTCACTTAAATCTCTGTAATATAAATAACTAGCCATAGGAAAACTAAATAATTTACAGATCACAGTGAATTTTTTAATAATAATAATAGCAGCAGCGGTAAAAAGAATATAATGAACATTTCACGTTTATGCTTAGTTGGGTCTTGTTATATCTCAAGATGTTATTGATTCCCCAGCATTGTTTATGAGTTGCCCTGTCTCTGTGTTGTTTAAGTTGATATTGGATTTTTAGAAAACAAAATCAATCTATTCTGTTGAAGAAATTTACCACTCCTCCTACTGTAACCTAAAGCATTATGTCATGACACAGAACTATGGGTTAAAAATTTGTTCAAGCCCCATTGAGCAAGAATTTGTATGAAGTTTTGACAAGCATAGGGTCTGTAATCATTCAGCAACATGTGATACAAGGATAGTTGCCATAAGCGGAGAATCCAGGTTGAGAAAACCAGATACTATATCCATGGGTTTCCAAATGATGAAAACATGTCACCCCTATAATGGTTGGATGTGGCGCATGTGGATTTCATGTCAGCAACTTAGTAATATGCATATGGTCTTCTAGGCATAACCTGCCATGCAGTTCAGTTTTTAGTTTTTTGTATGTTTGGATATCTTCTATTATATTATGAACTTTTAGTTTTTCATGAATGTCAACATTTCTTTATTTATTCAACCTACTTATAAGAAAAGAGAGTGTCTGTGTTACTTATAATTTAATTTTATTTCTAAAATTCTAAATTCTAGTTGCTAATAATAATACATAAATCTTAGTGACTATAATCCACATAATTTTTTTTTAAATTCTGTCCTATTGATCAATCCACTTACTTAAACACGTTGAAGAGAATCAAAGACTATTTGCGTCACAGCTGTGATACTACAAATAAATGCTCAGGTTATAGTAGAGCAAATGGGTATATCAAGCACAAAACTTAACTGAAAGCCTCTGCATCAGAGGGAGAATGGTCACAAAGAGAATAGAATGGTGTACGGTTGATTGCAATTTCGTACAGTTTAGTTTAGTGTCTTGTAGATCATAATACACTACTTGCTCTCACAGCTTTTATTTGTAATTTTTTTTATAGATTTATTTCCTTTTAATTCTGGTTCCATGTAATTTAGGATGTTGTAAACAACATTTTGGGTCTATGATTGTATTTTATTGTATATGAGATCTGGTAAAATAGGTTCCATTATATATATATATAGCAATATGAGTAAAAATAAAGTAAAGTATTCCGAACACAGGCTCAGGAGGCCCTTTGGGTAGTGGGAGGTTAAGGCTCCCACTATTTCGGAACAATCGGCACTTGATGTCAGTCGGGTTTTCAGCCCTGTATGACGGCCGCCTTTACACTAGAACAAGCGTCTGGTATTCATTTCCGTTAGAGGTTGAGTCGACCCCAGGGCCACAAGGTTTGGGTCAGTTAAAAAAATTCTGACCCCAGCGGAACGTGAACCCTCGAACTTCTGGCTTGTAGTGCAGTGCCTTAACCAGTAAGCTACGGCGTGCCTCAGCAATATGAGTAAATAAAGACATTTTGGAAACAAAACTTGAGCAATGGATCGTGACTGTAGATCTAATAGATAGAAAAGGCAATGAGAAAAATAGAAATTAACAATTGACCAAATACATACATATGTACTACCCAATTAATTCATAAAATGTAAAGGAAGAAGTTAAGGACTACTGAAAAAGAGACCGGAGTTGGCAGGTCAGATAGTAACAACAATGAAACAGAGAGAGAAACATATCAAGGTTCATGGAGTACGGGAAACATATTCTCCTCATTGGTGGATGTATCAGTTCAAATATGAAGAGAGAAAGGAGGGCTTAGAATTAATCGGCCACCAAGGCTTAAAATTAAGATTCATTCTAGTGTTTTCGCTACAACTTGGAGAGGGTAGTGTTGTTGGAATCGGCCTCATATCTATAGTTTTAATGGAAGTGTTCTGCATATCACTCCTCTGGTGTAATGGTGACAAATTGGTCTTGTATTTATGAAGTTGTGCATTCAAACAGTAAGTAGTGTCTTTTTTAAGATAATCAAATATCATTTTTGTTCTCTCCTTGATAACTGTTTTAACAATCAACATCAGGTAAAAAGAAAGAAAATAAAGATTTTACTATCACAGAAAGTATGTGTAATGCCATAAAAAACTACCAGATGTTTTGGAAAATTAAAACTAACAAAAAGTAAAAACAAAGTTACAAATCAATATTTACTCCAATATCATCACAGTTTGTAATTGGGTGCACATATAATTGTATAATCTAATAGTGTCTATTCTCAGCTAAGTCACACAGAGCATCTTGGAAGAGCTTCCATAAATCATTTTGCAGGGGGATTAGGCAAATTATTCCACAAACACTTCTTTAATTCTGCCCACATATTCTCAAATGGGTTCAAATCCGGAGAGCAATGAGGTCGGCATATCAGTCCTATATCCTCTCTCCTCAGAATTAATTTTTAAATCAATTGAGAAATTAAAGATTTACATTAGGATATAACAACCTTACATAAAAAAACATACAACTTTCTACCTTTGATATTTGTGCTTAATAAATTTTACACTAATGTAATGGTCTGTGCCCAATCCACAATGAGATATCCACCTACAGCACATGGATACTCTACTACTCTGGACAAAAATGGTGGTGTATCTGTGGTCAAATCAAGTTTCATATTGACAGCAAACAAAACTGAATTAATTTTTTGTAGTACAATAGGTAATTCATTACAAAATATTACTCTTTCCCAATTCCAATCACAATTTTCTACTGCAAAGACTAAATGGATTTCTAAGTGCTCCTTTTTATAAGAGTGCCTCCTGCTAAACATTCACATAAGAGTGACATGTGCTACTCTTTTTAAACTTCCCTAGGAATGGCATGTCAAGATCTCAAATTAGCAGCCCTTAAAATGATTTCTCATGGTTTGGATATGGCCTAAAAAATTAACGACTCTCTTCTACATGGCAGAGGAATGAAAGTGATTCCTTCCAACTTCTGTTACTAATCTCATATTCTGCAGTGCTGCTCAAATTCTCTTTCATCACTCCCAGTTATTTGGTTTTAAAATTCTCAAATACCAATAATTCTACACTCATCTTCATGCTGTCCCTACTGACATGTGTAAATACCTAGCTGTCTTCGATGCCAAATAATCAAAATGAATCACAATATATATCATACTTTTTTATTTCTTACTCATTGTTCAGTGCAGCTATGTTAAATTACGTCTGCAGCAGAAATGACAATGTAGTTTTTAACAAACAGTCTTAATCTTTACATATGTCTCAATATAATGGAACACATTCACTATGATAAAAATATATAGTTTAGAAATGTAAAGTAATATACATCATCTGTTTCTTTCTGCTTTTATATAACACAAGCCTTTGATACAACAAAAATAGAAGATATAATAGGACCATTTATTGTTTCAATCTGATGATAAATAAAATTGTATAAGAGGTAAAGTGCCTATCAGATTACCAAATGGGAAATAAAACATTTAATAAAATATGTTATGCTGATGACGCAGTTCTGGTCACCAGAACAGAGAACGAACTCCAATGATTACTTCATTGATTTGTGACAACAGCAGAAAAATTAAATATGGACATCTCTACAAATATAACTAAATGTACGTGTATATCTATAAGATGCAAATTATACAACAAGTTATGGATTTTAAATATCTTGGAATATACATCTCTAGCTCTGGTATATTGATTGAAGAAGTAAGATCTCAAGTTTTCAAAGCACTGAGAATATCAGTGCTACTTAACGAGGATGTTATATGGAAAAAATAAATATTTACAAACACAGAACGTAAAGTAAAGGTTTATAAAAACATGTGTACGAATCAGTAATGACATACGGTGCGGAGAGACAAGAGCAGATACTACTAAACAACTCATAATAACAGCAGAAATGAATATTTTAAACAAAGCCTTAGTAAAACAAAACAAGATTGACCAAGTTAGAAACTAGGATGTGAGTGAGGAATGTTAATATCATAGATGTTAAGATATTTGTTACTACAACACAACAAAGGAAAACGGAAGAATCCACGTGCAGAGAGGCTCATTAAAGTTGTGAAATACCTTATATCCTGGAGCTAGGAGATGTAAATAAAACATGTAATCATCATTTGACATATGTGAATGTAAATAAATAGGCATATGTCTATAGAAAACAGAAGAAAAATATATTTCTAGTGTGG
>JASPKZ010006861.1:0-55582 GCA_030220185.1 Diploptera punctata
TTTCCCTTCTTTTTCTATCTTCTCTTTTGGGATATTTTATTTCTTATGGGCCTTTGACTTAGTTCCTCCAGACATATGACTCCTCCCAGCATTTTAATTTGTGATTTTACTTCATTTACTCGTCTTGCCTGTATATTTTTTCCTTCATCCGGTCTATCAATCTCAATATGACTTTTGTACCTTTTCCCTGTTATCCTGTTATTCTCTATTGCAATCGCTTTAGCTGTCGAACCCATTGTAACTATCTTGTCTAAATTGTCTAATCTAAATGAGCCGGTCCTGTTGTTTGTATTTCTAATTTTCTCCTCTGTCTTTTCTTCTTCCCGATTCTGCCGATTTATTACTAACTTTTCATAAATACTCCCGTATTAGATGAACCTCTATATTAATCAGTTGTAAACAGTCAACAGCACGTGTATTTATCTCATCCCTGAAACGTGTTTGGTGAGAAATGGTTGTTTCCTGCTAACTCACCTAAGGAACAGGATTTATCCTGGTTTAATGTAAGCTCTGAGTGTTATAAAAATTTATACCTTCAACAATCGTACAAAAATGGAATAAAATATAAAGTTTTTCGGAAGAACGTGATCTAACCTATAAAACTAGATCACGACTCATACTAGCATAGAGACTAAGCATAATTTCACTATAGATTTTGAGTAGTTTAAATAAGAAAAGGGATTAAATAACGTTTCTACTATTATAAAATCAGTGACGCTTTAGTTCGTAGTTACTAGGCATCAAACTGTACTTTACATTCTAAAATACGCTATCAAAATAAAATCAGTTCACAAAAATCTAAAATACACTTTAATATAAAAAAATATAAAATGTACTTTATATTCTAATCCATCCTCTATCAAAAATAAAATAAAGGTTCCACAAAACATAACATACACTTTAATGATAAAAATATAAATGTACTTTATATTGTTAACAAATACGCTATCAAAAAATAAATCAGTTTTCACAAAAAATAATACACTTTACTGATAAAAACTATAAGTGCAGATATAACAACAATGTTTGTTGATCTATCGTGCATTTTTCTTCCCCAATTTCAAATTATCTTTCTCTAAACATATCGTTTCTGCAATAAATTTCATTACATTTCTAATATATAACATACACAAAAGTACTCTGACCGACATAAAATATTATTTTATTCTTATTATCTAAATTTATAAACCCATTTCCTTAAGGGAATTCCATTATAGTTGTTACAAGTTCGTATCATTAGATTTTTTATCTAAAATTTTTTTATGAACTTTTTTATTAGAAAGTGAAAACGTCTGTAGTTTTGTGATAGCATTTGTAATGGATGTCTCACTTTAAACCGGCGATGATATTTAGAGACATGAATAAAATAGATTAAAATATTGGAGACAACACGTTCCAAATTAGGTTTAGTGACTCTGCTTTGTAACTAGTCGTAAATAACTATTACTAGTTTACTTTACAAATCGCTAATAAAATATAGAGATTTTTAGGTAAGAACCCTGTTCTAACTCCTAGAATGTTTCATTTTCACTTACACAACAGATAACGAAGCACATTACTTCGAGTTCTAAATTAGTGTAAATCAAAATGGAACGCTTCAATCAGAAGATGAGTGAGTGTTTTAGCAACTCGACGGAATTGAGAATGGTTCGGTGCGATCGCTCAGGTAGCAAATCCTTACAATCCTCTTCTGTGCTTGGATAACAGATTTATACTTTCCACTGTGGATTTTTGAGGAGACCTTTAGCCAAGTCGTATTCCTTTACTTCTACTGCAGTGTAGAGAAATCGAAGCAGTTCACTTCCTAACTCCTGCGAATGATTCAAATTTCAGTAACCACCAATCTACTGGGGTTTTCATTATTTTATTTGTTATTAGATAACGCCATTCTGATTTAAAAATATATTAACACAGTCATTTCATCATAATCATAATTTGTAAATTAATTAAATCAGTGAATTTTTACAAAATCATATATATTAAAATTGGCATAGACCTAAAACTATACCCAAACTACTATTATTCCACCACCACGACCCACACACACACACCACACGTTAACCACATTGATACAAATCATTAAAACAAGATTGAAGTCGAGTAAATATTTTTTTATTATAACCGAGAATTATAAAATTTTATTTTTATTCTTACTGGGTGTTACACTACACAAACTCATTGGTTTTTTATTTATATGCTTATTTTATTATTTTATTATTATTATTTCTTATTTTATTTTATTATTATTATTATTATCATCATTATTTTATCATTATTATCATTATTATTAATTATTTATCATATTATTATTTCATTATTATCATCATTATTATCATTATGATTATCATTATTATATATCATTATTATTATTATTAATTATTATATTATTATCATATTATTATTATCATTATTATTTAATTTTATTATCATTATTATTTATCATTATTATTATATCATTATTATTATCATTATCATTATTATTATTATCATTATCATTCTTATTATATATCATATCATTATTTATTATTATCATTCTCATTATTATTATTATCATTATCATTATTATTATTACATTATCATATTATCATTATCATTATTATTATTACTCTTATTATTATCATTATTATATTATCATATTATGTAAAATTATCCTTATTAATTATCCATCATTATTTTATCATCATATTATTCTCATCATTAGTATTATCATCATTATTATCATCATTATTATTATCATCATTATTATTATCATTATTATTATTATGAGAGTATTATTATATTATTATTCTTATTATTCCTTATAGTATTATTTTGTCAGCCGGGTGGACTAGTGGATATGCTCCTGCCTCTGGTCCCGATGATAGCGGGTTCAAACCCGGCCGGGGTCGATGGATTTTTAGGACGGAAAAATCCAAGGAGCAAGTCCCTACGGGAGGGAATTTAAGCCGGGGTCACGAAGATTTTCAGGCTCGTAAAAAATCCTTAAGCCTGAATGAAAAGGCCTCTAAGCAAAATTTTCCGAATTTTCCTGTCTGTACGACCTTGGTTTCATAGGGTCAGTATGAGGCTGCGTGCTGAATACGCACCACTCAAAAATGACCATCTATACGAAAACAAGTGTAAATAAATTAGTATGGTTCAAATTCTTCCATATAGGGGGAGGAGCGCCTAAATCTCTGTAAAGGGAAAACATAGGCTTACAATACAAAAAAAATATTTATTGTTATTATCATTTTATTTGTTTTTGTATTGCTATTGTTCTATTTGTTTTGTTATTTTCTTATGTTATTCTGTTTTTGTTGTTTATCGTTATTCTCGTCGTTATTGTCGTCCTTGTTTTCACTGTCATTAATATTATTATCAGTATTGATAAAATAATATTCAGGGCCTATTAGTGAAGAAACTTAATTGTTTATATTCAATACATGAGGTTGTCATTTAAACATTTCTGGTGTTCTCTCCGGCATTGGCGTACATGTAACCCACTTGTGATGTTGGTGCTGGGTTACGGCTGCCCCATGATACGATGGATGGTGATGATCGTGTTGCGACAGGTGAGTTCTTAATCATAAACTAATCTAATTTGAGATATGAATGATGATCATTATGATGACCAGATGATTCTGTGCTGGATCGTTTGGGCCTTAAGATTCCTGACATTTGTGCTTATAGGTGAGAAAAAACCTGAAAAAATCTAACCGGAAAAATTGTATCTACCGGAGATCGAACCCTGGTCCGCTGCGTGACAAAGAGCACGCTACCTTGAGACCACAGCGATAGACATTGAAGAACTAACCTTCTACAAAAGCATCATATTCCGATGGGGATACCAGCAAGAACTAATAAAATCAGGGAAATTAAAAATTGTACAAGATATAGTCTATAGACGAAGTGTATGAAAGCCAGTAGGTATTCATACTAAGCATGTTATACGTGAATGATGTACTATGACCTATAACATCATTTAGACGCGTGAGCGGGGGTGGTGCTAGTTCAGAGTTATGACGGACACATCAGAATTTTAATCATCACCCTTATCACACATAGAAATACGAAACATTAAAATATAAAGTAACTAAACTTGAATAAGAAGAGCAAATTTAATTCCTGTAAAACACGAAATATAAAATATACATCACACATAGAACTACGGAAAATTAAAATATAAAGTAAACTAAACTGAATAGATAAGAAGAGCAAATTTAAATATTACTGTAAAACACGAAATATAAAAGTACCATTGAATACGCCTGAAATGAAACTACAGATATGATATATATCATGGAGTGTTCCTATATTCTCAGGTAGTAAGCCATGTATCGCTTGCAAGTTCCCCGTGCCCCCTCGCACTTGCCTTCATCTCCACGTCTGTGGCCTGGGACTACACATTCGCTTGCTTAGTATGATTTCGAAAAAAAAAAACTCTTGCAAATGAATGGAAAGTATTGATTGTCATTATAGATAAATTCACACGAAGTGAGGTTTCGAATTTATCTAGAGATTTGGAAATCAATAGTGGCTATTTGTTAGGACTATTTAACGAATAAATAAGCTGTTTACTCACAAATTTTATTTTAACTATAGTTATTTTAAAATATTTTAGTATTTAATGTAAGCGCCGGCGATGTTTGAAAACAAATTGAGAAACGATAGGTACGCTTCATCTGCTTTCTATTTTGTTTATCACTGCAACCAGATCATACTATTTATTGCCAAATGAACGCAACATTGTAAGGAATGCTCTCTAGTGGAGAAAAAAATGAAACACATCATAAACTGTATATTAATTCATTTCTGATGTCGTATGACGTAAATATGACAATTATATTTTTCTGGATTGTTACCTGGGAAAAATACATTTAAAGAAAGTGCAAACAGTGGTTTCTTTTTTTGGTGGTATAATCAATTGCTACAAAATGTTTTTATATTATACTGCCATGGATGCACTATGTGTTGACATCTATGCACTATATATACAATCTGGTAGCCGTATTTCTTACAGGCTCAGACACTGCAAAATAATGGTCAGACCTGTTCAGAATATTAAAAAGGAGGAGATTTTCTTTAATATGGTATTATAACACTGATAAATATTTCGTGAAACACGACTCTGATTGGTTGTAAAACAGAAATCATTGAAACGTGATTGGACATTGACTCCCATTTGGGGCATGAGTTAAATAGTCATACTAATCTCATTGCTCTCAATTTTTCAAAATTCTTACAGATTTATACCGACTTAATTCTATATTGACGACGTTAATATGTGGTCAACAGTGTGGATTTAGATGCAATATGTCTACAATAGAATAGATGTTCAGTATAAGATAGATTTTACAAAATAAATACAAATATAATGGCACTGTACATCAACTGTATGTAGACTTCACAAATATATACGATTAAATTATGTCCTGTCGGACATCGGAATCGTTCAAAAGTTAGACTTAATCGAATTTGTGTAAAGGGCACAAAAAGTAGAATGAAAATAGGCAAACAGTTTTTAGATACTTTTGAAATGCACAATGGGTTGAATCAAGGAGATACACTATCTCGATTACTATCCAGTATTGTACTAGAACATGCCATGAGATCATTAAGGATAAAGAACCTGTAGAACTCATTAGTATTAATAATAATAAGCTGTTATGTACTGAAAATCTTATATTATCAAGCGTTAGCGAGGAGATACTAACAGGAGAACTGTCAACCATTACACGCTGAATCCACCTTGAAATTTATCCCAGAGAAGCATTGTGATGTACCAAGGTCGATCCAAAACATATTATGAGCAACTTATAACTGCAACGAACTAAAATCCAGCGCCTAAAGTCTCATTTAAACTACAGGGAAGTAAACAACTCCTGACGTAGTGGATTGGATAACCCTCACGTCCGCGCCGCGCGCCCTGCACACACCACTCCGATCTATTCAAACGGAATCAATCTGCTTTGCACAGTGGGTCGGTCGCCTTTGCTGCACTCTGCTTCGATTTCTGTGCCTTGGAGTTATAAGCGCTGGTGCTTCTCTGAGAGAAATCTCAAGGTATGTTTCAGCAAACAATGGTTGATAGTTCTCTTGTAAAATTCAAAACCAATCCTAGTGAGTAACACTGATACCACTGAGCAACAAAAAAGAAACTTTTTTTTTGTCTTAGAAAGAAACATGTGATTCTGATAGTATTTTTCTCCTGAATTCAAATATGATATCGGTTTTTCTCCATTACGCAAGGTTTCCGACAGACAGGCATTTATAATTCCAAACGCTTTAATATTTTCTTACATTCGTAACTACACAATATTCGAACATTCGGACTTACCTTGAAAGTAAGAAATGGCGATTTTCTGCTATATTTCGCCTGTGGAGCAACCCTCCTAATGGTCCAACAATAATCGGCCAGCATATAGGATTCTATTTGCCTTGATACCTCTTTTCCATAGCTGAAACCATTTGCGTTAGCTCATTTGGTTTTATTTCACAATGGACAAATGGACGAAAAAACGTCTATTAAAAAATTAATTATTTAAATCCATTAATTGAAATTGAAAAAAAAACTGTGGGTGATGGAGAAATTCCTAATACATATTTGAAAACACGATACAAAACTGCATTAAGCACAGCTATTGGTACTCATGAGACAAAAACTCATGTTGACCAGTGTTATTTGTGGCTGGAAGGAAACAAAATAAAACTAAGTATATAGTCACACATACATACACAATATATATAATGAAAATGCACAGTTAATGACAATTGTGGGAAATTTTGGAAAAAGTGGATGGAAGATTAATAATTATGAAACAAGCCGAGATGCAGAAAGATATTTAAAACATAGGGAAAAGTCTAGAAAAAAATGTCTACTATGGAGTACAGGGACTCTTCTGAACGCAACTTCTCTCAATTCAATTGAAAATATAAGTTAAGTATAACTTGAATTGAAATTATATTTAATAATAAATTTCCAGTTATATTATATGGATGTAAAACAATTGGATTCTTACTTAAAAGAAGGAGAAAATATTACGAGTATTTGAGAACAAAGTTCTTAGGAAAAATGTTTCAACCAAATAGAAACGAACAGCCAGGTGAATAGAGAAAAACTACTTTACAGTGAGCTATATTATCTTTATGGAAAACCAGATGCAATAAGAATAATTAAGTTACGTCTCGTAATCATTGAACAGAGGCATGATGGCACGAATGTAGAGAATGAAAGACAGACATTGAAACTTTTTGTAGGAAAAAAACCAGAGAGAAGCGTTGAGCACGATAGGGCCAGAATGATGGCGGGTGGTTAGCGAGATAATTAACTAGGATTTGAGGGAAGTAGAATATTACAGGGGATGATTAGAATGTTATAGTTGGATAAATATATATTGGAGAGGCTTCTGTCCGCGCTGTCCATGACACTCCTGTTTTATGCCTGTGAATGAAGCGCGTTAGTTGATATTATTAACATTTTTATTATAATTAATATAGAAATTTATGTCTATTAGCCCTAATATATATATATATATATATATATAATAACCCTAAGAAGAACTAGGAGTTGAACGTGGAACATATACGGGGAACAAGAAAGGGAAGAACTAAAGAAGGTTGAATGGACGATTTAAAAAGAAGTGTGAGTGAACTGGGACTTGCAGATGAGGATGTTCAGGAATGCTACAACTGGAGTAGGCGAACTTCTTGAGGGGTACGGAAAACCACCATCTTGTGGATAAATTCCGAAATAAAAATTAATACATGAAATAAAATTTCCAGTATTGTTTGTATTAAAAGTTGAATTTCATAATATCTTAAAACATTGTCGAGCGTAGGCTTATGTTCAATAGACACTTGAAGAATTGTGCCAACATATCTTTTGAAAGAAAGTGTTCACAGGAAATAATAATTTTTAGAGTAGAATTGGGTAAATTTGGCGTTAACCCTACATCGCACTCTATTAGTAATGTAATATATATCGTAAAGACTACTTAACCATTGGTAACATAGGAAATTATAACAGTTTGAAGAATTTTTCGATCAGATATTGGTTTCTGTACCGGCCGGATGTTACAACACTAGCTCGAGTTTTGGGAAGTGCAGATCCGATCTCGCGATAACTCTTGGGATATGATTTGCTGCTCCACACTGCGGGCAGTACCACCCTACTGCCAACACCAAAACTAGATTCAGCGTTTTTATAACGTAAATCATAATATGTAATCTATATATATATTAACTGTATATACTGTGTATAATGAAAAGTCCTGTATTTAAATAAGAGTTACTTTCATCAGAGGGAGTAATTCATAACTTCTATTTATTCTTCTACTTCTTACGTTGGCTCTATGGTCCTCCACGAACCTTGGCCTCCTTCATGACATAAGCCCATTCTTCTCTATTCCTAGCCTCCTTCTCCATCTATTAACCTTCTGTTTTCTTATGGCTTACTCAACCTTATCCACCATCTTAGTTTCTTCCTTCTGGCTTCCCTTATAAAATCGTCCTTGCACGTGCTTCTCGCTTCATCCGCAATACATATACTACCCATTTCAGTCTTTTTCTATTAATGTCTCCTACCAGATCTAAATCACTATATAATTATTTAAATTCCTGGTTCATTCTACATATTTCTCCCTGTACTGCTTCATATATCTTCCTTAGTATTTCTATTTCACATGCATTTAATAAGAACTTACCTTTTTCTGATAACGCCCATGTTTCGCCTCCAAACATAAACATTAGTTTCAGTATTGTTTGATATGTTTTAATTGCTGATACCCTATTTATTGCTCTTGACGTAAAAATTTATACGAATACATATAAGCATCTATTGATCATTGTAATTCTTCTCGAATCTCTTCACTTAATTAATTTTTAGGGAAGCCTAGTATTTAATACTATCAACTTTCTCAAATTTCTGACCAACTTGAACTAAATATGAGATTAGATTTACTTCTACTGTGTAGTTCTTAACTATGAGTCTTGAAATCAATATAGGGTGTATAAAAATTGCCATTATAGATGTTGAGGGCATGTAGTAGGAAGCAAGAGGGTTATGTTTTACATTAGAATTAATTTCTGAAAGCATTCCGTTTTCCCTCTATAATTAAAACAGCGACACGTCGAACTCTCCCACATTTGATGCTGAATGTATGTTTTTTGTATAATTTGTGCTTCTTTTTATGATAAGGGTTCGTTGTGGTGACCATTGACTTCATCAGAACACCATATGCTCGTACTATGTCATGGTACACATCAACATCTACCGCTGCCAAACCTGCATTACCAGGCCTTCCTCTTATTTTATCGTGGTTTAGTAAATAAGGATCTTTATATGACCCCAGAGGAGGTCTTGGTAAGACCGCAGAGGAAATAACCTCGCGGAATTAATTCTGGATAATGTGAAGGCTAAGCAATGGGCCGATTTATCCACTTTCGCCAAATATAGTTTATCTCTGATTGCACCGACAGCGTGCTACAGCCTTGATGAATGTTCAGTGGTAGATTACAAAACGTTCATGCAATTTTCTGTTCTATCCCTACATGGGCAAAGGTGCTCCTCTTCATTCATAATCTTCGTCATCTCTTCAAGGATTAGACCTGTTGATCTGTTCCGATTCAAAAATTGATCACCATCTCTTTAAAGGTGGATCTATATTTCCTGTCCCCTTCGGATTATAATGTATGACATTTCTTGCCGTCCTAGTGTTTGGAATTCGTAGGAAATGGTCTCTTTAATTGATTCCGTGTTTTTCTATTAATGTAGTGATTAGTTCTATGTTCAATTCCTTTCTGATAACAGTACTTCTTTTGTGATTCAATAATGCATTTCCAATTACAAAGCGAAGAAATTTCATTTCTGAAATTTCGATTTATCTCATTTGATCAGAAGTAAGTGTCCAACTTCCATATGTATATAATAAGAGTGGCAATGCAACCGCTCAATATATAGTTCTAGCAGTGTTTCTCGTCTTGTTGTATTAAAATGTTCGCTGTATTGTACCACAGAAGTGTCTGAATCTATTCAATTTAATTTCAACATCATGTGATTTTTCTGTATCCCAATGATTATCCTAAATTAATAATATTGATTTATTTGTTCTATAATGGTGCTCCCTCCAAAGATAGGCTAAATACTTAAGCTAATTTAGTTCCCATTTCAGCCAGTGGGACAAATAGTTAGCTCATCGCCTACAATATATACTGTACAGGTCTTACTAAGCCATTATGTGGATGGAAAGGCCTGGTTAAATAGTTCAGAGACCGTGAGAATCCAAAATTTAAGGTGTGCTCTAATTTTGGGCTTGAGGTCATTTTATTTACGAAAATTTTCAAATTCAGCACCTAATGCCTTAAAGTTCTTTCCGTAGGAATTGTCCTCTTAGATTTTTTCAATCTTAAAAATCTCATCGGTCCCTACCAACCTGCATTTGAACCCGCATTCCTCGGGACCAGAGGGCAAGTGATCTAAATTCCAGAACACCAAGACAGATTCATGCAGTGGATAGACGGAAAATAAAGTTAGCAGTCACACAGTGCGTTTATTGTGTGAGGAGGATGTATGCCTTTTGGCCCAATAACATGTCCCATCCTGGAACCCTGCCCACATTGCTATAATACCTTATTATCCTTAAAAAGGTCATTAGGAGAGTTTCTTCTCTGTAGCAGAGTTCCTTGGTGCATTTTCGGACAGGAGTTTCTCTAGTCTACACCAACGTTAAAAACATCTTGGTTCCCACTATAAGCATTCAAAAGTCTTTAATGGGAATTTGTTCCCCCTCATTATCAAAAGGTTTGACTAATTTTTTCAATCGCATGTAATTTATAATACTGTCAACTTAATTTGTGTTGCTAAATCCTAGTTTTATAGTTCGTTATTGGTTAGTTTTTTAATCTAAATATAGAACTTATTTTTGTTTCACATCACTTTTATCCTAAATTATGGTAATATACACTTTTGTTTCAGAAATTTGACTCCAGCTTCATTGTATTCTATGACTATGTTTATTACCGGAAATATGATAGTTTCTCTTTAACAGTAAATTCTTCAAATTGTAGAACATACCAAAAGACTATTCAAGTAACTATACTTTCCGAAATTGTTTCCCAATTATATCATCAGTAACTGTCACTAATAAAATTAGCTACTCGGCCTAACATTATCGGTGTTTTTCGATTCCTTTTTTTAACGTTTTCTCCTTATCATTCCTCTAATTCCTCTAGGGTGACATTTTACTCATTTTTGACAAATTGTAATTCATAAGCTTATCAAATTTGATTACATTTGCTCAAGGAGTTCCAAAGTTGTTATGTCATGTGCGGTGGACTAATGGTTTTGCTCCTTGCCTCTAGGCTCGTGGGTCGCGGGTTCAAACCTGGCCGTGGTCGATGCATTTTTAGGACGGAAAAATCCAAGGAGCAAGTCCACCGGGAGGAACTTTAAGCCGTGTCGTGGGTCCCGAGTCTGAAGATTTTCAGGCTCGTAAAAGACCCTTAACCCTGAATAAAAAGGCCTATAAGAAAAAATTACCAAATTTTCCCCTCCTAGTACTACCTTGGTTTCCTAGATGTCGGTATGAGGCGGAACACTGACCATGGGCCACTCCAATGACATCTATACGAAAACAAGTGTAACTAAATTAGTATGGTTCAATTTCTTCCCTGTAGGAGAAGAGCACCTAAATCTCGTTGAGGGAAACAAGGGCTTACAAGATTACAAAAAGATATATACAGTTAGTGTAGAAGCTATTGATATACTTAAAAATGTCATGGAGAGATATAAATACGGTACTTTATTTTTTTCACTACGTACAAAACAAAATTATACACTTTTCATTGCACTCTATAAAGTTAAATACGCGCAGTTTCCTCTGTTAAACATAACAATTAACGAGTAAAAATAATTTATACACGAACAACATAAATCAACAAACAAAAAGTATTGATACAGTCTCATATCATGGCCGTTTTGAGTCTTTACGTTTTGAGTTCAATGCTTGGTTGGGAGCTCCTTTGATTCCAAGATGGCTTGAAGATGGTGTGGCATCGACTCGACTAAATTTGAAGTTACTGAAGATGGTATATTTCTCCACTCTTCTTCCAAAGCGTTTCTCAGGTCTTGCTTGTTGGAAACCTGCCTTGAACGAATTCTCCTTTTCAGATGTTCCCATAAATTCTTAACGGGGATTTTGTCCGGAGACTGCGGAGGCGATTCCATGTACTTTAGTGTGTTATACATAATCCATAAACGCGTATTGAAAGCGTGTGCTTAGGATCATTATCTTGCATAACTACAAAATCTTGTCTAATTCCCATTTTCTCTGGAGAGTTATGAAGATTGGTCTTCAGTATGTTTATATACTGCTTGTGATCCATCACACCATCGATAAAATGCAAGGTTCCGACTCCGGAGGTACTCATGTATCCCATTACTAATGAAGTTCCACCACTATGTTTCACAGTGAGTTCGAGATTTTGTTTTTTGTATCTCGGTATTTTAATTTTTTCAGAATTTTCTTCTCATCTGAACAGGAAAGTCAAATTTAGGCTCGTCAATAAAAATTACTTTTTTATCAAAATTCTGTCGGTCTGTTCATGTGTATTTAGTGAAGTTAAATGTTTTCTTCAAGTTTTCCTCACAAAGCATTTTTCACGGGCTGTGTTTGCAAGCAGTTCGTTAGCCTATAGACTGTTACGAACATTGCTAGCAGAAATACAAACTATTGTAGTCATTCCTGATACTAGCTGATGATTTAGGTGCACTACTTTTAGGTTTTTGCTTTACTTTTCTCATTAATGATTTTTCAACATTAACATACAGTTTTCTAGAACGTTCCTGATCTGTAGCTATTTTC
The DNA here is from genome assembly GCA_030220185.1 of Diploptera punctata. Classification (NCBI taxonomy): domain Eukaryota; kingdom Metazoa; phylum Arthropoda; class Insecta; order Blattodea; family Blaberidae; genus Diploptera; species Diploptera punctata. The sequence goes on from JASPKZ010006861.1 coordinate 12,843, forward strand.
GAAAGATTTTCGTTCGCCAATTCTGTCAATTATATGCTGAATGGTTGATCTTGGCTTTCCAATTATTTCACTAATTTCATTTAGCGATTTACACTAATTATACAAATGAATAATTAAATCCATTTATTCTACTGTAGTCTTTCTACCTTTGCGCCCCATTCCAGCTTAATCTGCAGCCAGAACACACACAACTACTCAAGTAAATGAATTCAATTATAATAAAATAAATACTCAAAAAAATCTAATTCTAAATAATCTTAAAAAATAATTCTTAAATAACAAATTGATATAGAACTTCACATCTAGGAAGCAAAGTACTCAAGGCCAAAAGTGAATAACAATACTACCACACCAATCCCACTCGAATTCATGTGCACATGCCTGTTGACCAAAACTTAGTACTGCATCAATACTTTTTTGTTTACTAAATGTTGTTCATGGTGAACAAGAATAAAGACCGGAATAAATCTGACCATGTGGTTTATAACAAAATATATACAAAGTGTAAACAAATTATATTTTACTCGTTAATATCGGCCGGTGGATTAGTGGTTATGCTCCTTGCCTCTGGTCCCGAGGGTCTTGGGTTCAAACCCGGCCAGGGTCGATGGATTTCTTAGGATGGAAAAATCCAAAGAGCAAGTCCTCCGGGAGGGACGTTAAGCCATGGGTCCCGAGTCTGAAAAATTTCAGGCTCGTAAAAGATTCTTAAGCCTGAATGAAAAGGCCTCTAAGCAAAATTTACCGAATTTCCCCGTCCTAGTACTACCTTGGTTTCCTAGATGTCAGTATGAGGCGGAACGCTGACCATGGACCACTCAAATTACATCTATACGAAAACAAGTGTAACTAAATTAGTATGGTTCAAATTCTCCCCTGTAGGGGGAGAGAGGCCTAAAATCTCTGTTAAGGGAAACATGGGCTAACAAGATACAATTATCACATTAAAGCAGAGTAAATTGCGTGTATTCTACTTCATAGGGTTCAATTTAAAGGTGTATATTTTGTGTTTTGTATATAGTAACGAAATCGTTAAATTATTTATATCTGCCTGTGTTATTTTAATTGTACCAATGCTTTCTGCACTAACTGTATAATGAATAAGGTAAATAAAAAACACCTCACTCCATTTTCTGTCATTTATAATTTTTATGGAAATATTTTTTAAGCTTAGCATTCTATCTATGAGTAAAATACCCAATTCCAGTGGTAGGTAGTGGGCTACAAATAGTTAAGATTGCGTGGAGATCATGAACCAACTTAATCCTCGGAGTTAGTGTGTTACTGACTTCCATGATCATTCAGCCGCTAGATAGCACCACTGTCAAGTCCCAGCTGTTTTGTCTTGTTTGTCACTGAATTTGCCTGACTGCAGCAGTGGTTGTGAAAGTGATCATTTCTGATGGTGAAGTTAAAGTGAAATAAGGTGAAATGAGAGGCAATGGAAAATAAATAACATTAAGAGACTTACATCTGAAAGACGATCGCTTACAAACTGAAAATGGTAAAGTAGTTCCTGCTAGAAAAAACTGGGCATATTTGCAGGTTTGTATTTTATCTACAAAATATATGTTACAATATGTAGTAGTAGGACTTTATTAGACTAAAAGTAAGATACATACAATGTTATTTACAAATAAGGGTCGCACGGGCAATAACCCGTACGTGCTGTTGACAGTCCGTTACAATAAAGTAATATCTAGTAATAGTATAAAATATCTAGAAAAAAAAACAAAACAATGGACAACTATATAATGACATTCTACACTCATTAGGTTACGTAAAGTTATTAAGTATTGATGATATTACACTTTGCTTACATATTTATTTATTCACGAATGAATGTTTTTTTTTATTTTTCGCATCTTGTCTACAAACTTACACCCGTTTATCCAATTTTCTGGGTTTACCATAAACTTGTAGCATACCAGTCTTTCACAATTTGAATTTAGAAATCTTTCTGGTAAGAACGTACGCCTCCAATATTCTAAATCGTTAAATTTTCTTAATATTTGTAAACTCAGAAGATCTAAAAATTTTATCTGCGGTAAAATTATTAAACAATTAAATGAGTTTAAATATTTAGGGTATAATATACGATTTTGTCGGCCGCGGTGGACTAGTGGTTATGCTCCTTGCCTCTGGTCCCGAGGGTCGCGGGGTTCACAAACCCGGCCGTGGTCGATGGATTTTTTAGGACGGAAAAATCCAAGGAGCAAGTCCTCCGGGAGGGACTTTAAGCCGTGGGTCCCGAGTCTGAAGATTTTCAGGCTCGTAAAAAATCCTTAAGCTGAATGAAAAGGTTCTAAGCAAAATTTACCGAATTTTCCCGTCCTAGTACTACCTTGGTTTCCTAGATGTCAGTATGAGGCGGAATGCTGACAACGGACCACTCAAAATGACATCTATACGAAAACAAATGTAACTAAATTAGCATGGTTCAAATTTGTCCCTGTAGGAAGAGCGAGCCTAAATCTCTGTAAAGAGAATACATGGGCTTACAAAAAAAATATACTATTTAAAAATTAATTATGTTCAACTGAAATTAAATGGGTTTAGACAATTCTGCGGAACAATAAAGAGAACACTAAAATATAAAGAACAAAAACAAACATTATGATACTGAAGTTCTATAAAGTGATTCATGGCAGTGAGAACTGGACATTAAATGCAGACCGGCTAAAAAAATTAAATCGACCCAGAAATGAGATGTATTCGATTTGTGGCAGATTGTACGTTGTTAGATCATAGAAGAAATATTGACATCAGGATTGAACTGAATATACAACCAATTACGGCAATGATCGAAATATATAGGATTAAATGGAGAGACCATGTTTGACGCAAGTTATCAACTAGAATAGCAAAAGCCGTCCTGAACTATAACTCCATAGGAAAAAGAAGTGTTGCCCGACGTATGAAGAGATGGCATGACCAGTTTTATACCGGAGCACACCAAAACATCTAAACCTTCATGACGATGATGATAATGTATTTCGTGTTCCAAACTTCTGAAGATTGGACATATTCGCATATTGAGATCGTCGGTAATTTTTAGAAATATCGGTGCCCTTAACCTAAACCACGCAAGCCCTTGTAACACATGCTCGTATTTATAATTTCTATTTATATCATTTAGATCATCATCACCACTCAAGGGATTAGGCAATTGCCCGTTCCGACTTCATAATGTATATCATTTAGATGCAAGAGGAAATATTTTGAAAAAAAAATACTTATGAGGGAAAGGCCCGAATATTAAAGAGTTTATTCCCTTGCAACAGGAGTCAACAAAAAAGCACAGGATACATATCTACAAACACTGATAGTATCACGTTAATTCAGAGAAGAAGAGCGAAGTCTGATGATGGAGTTAAACTCTTGGCATCTTATTTGTATAAAATAAAATTAGGAACTGAAGAATGCATACTTTGCCAAAAGCATTTATAGTCTTCATGGATTGACCGAGGATGATGATAAAAGTTTATGCAAGTTGCTAACTTCTGGATTATCACCTCAAGATATGAGTGGTTAACATCATAATAGGCCAAATGCTATTAAACCGAACGTTGAATGATAATGGAATGGATTGCTATATGCTTATTCGTACGAGGGTGAATAAAATATAAACCGGAATTATTTTTTTTTTAATTTTATTGAATTAACAAAAAAATACAAACCACCACCTAATTATTCTACATAGTCTCTTGTATTTCCAACACACTTTTGCCATCAAGTTGGCAACTTATTGATGCCGTCCTTAAAGAATGAGGGATGACGTGTAGTCAGCCAGTTGCGCACGAACTCCTCTACCGCTGCATTGTCACAAAACCTCCTTCCTTGTCTGCAGTGATGCTTGTTCGTTGCCATCTTTGGTGGGGCTCATTTTCCACTGAATCCCGGCCCGCTAATTTTTTTTTGCGCCAATCATACACCTGCATCTTCGAAAGGGTTGCTTTGCCGAACTGCGCATGGAGGCTTCTCAAAATTTCAGAAGGTTTAGTGCCTTCTTTTGCAAAAAACTAATAATAATGTTTTGCGCAACAGACGAGCTCGCTCATGGCGTACCGAAGGAAGCGGCCGCGCTTTGTATTGCGACGCATCAAGATCCCTACTCCAGACACCCCCACCAACTTCTCCTCCAAACCGCAACCTTTGCAGTTCTCTACCAGAGCCACCAGATACAAATTCCGATTTATATTTGATCCACCCTCGAACATTCCCATGCAGAGATTACAGCAATGTGCTCAAAAGCATAGATACGTATCAAGTACTTTATCAGTTAAAAGCAGGCATGAGTTAATTCTTAAAGACCTTGATCCAGACAACTATGTTGCATTGATGGCTAGGAAAGTTCCTGTTGATAAAGTGGATGGTATTGTAAGTTATAGGGCATATTTAACTTATTTTCGTGACAATTTCAATTAGGGATTTGGAAAGTCCAATATAGATAAATGTGAAGGCATAAACGTAAACATTTTGAATGGGGAAAGTAGGAGTATTAGGGACAGACGTCAGTTTAAAAAAACGCTAGGGACTAAAATGGTTTATACTGAATTGCATAAATATAAGCAACTTGCAGAAGAATAAAAATGGCACAGAAGCAGTATGATTCGATTTCCTGCAACATCTCCCTGTTCCTTTAACGAATATCTGTAATGAATTCTACCTCAGGCAAATGGGGGCATATAACTTCAGTGTACATCGAATGTCGGACCGTAAACAAGTAATGAATATGTACCGTCAAATGGATGGTTAGAAGGATATTCTAAAATTGTCAGATTATTCATAAGTAATGCCACGAGTGATTTTCAAATTATCGATAAATTCACGACTCACGAAGTGAGGAGTGAATTTTTGTAGAGAATTTGGAAATCAAGAGTGGCATTTGTTAGGACTATTTAACGAATAAAATTAAGCTCTTTACTAAAAAATAATTATTTGAATATAGTTACCTGTGTTTCAAAATATGTATATAGTTAATGTAAACGGCGATGTTTGAAATCAAATTAGAAATGTGAGGTTATGTACTATTCACTGCAACTCGATCATATTATTTATTGCCAAATAAGATCGCAATATTGTATGAATGCACTCTAGTGGAGAAATAATGAAACACATCAAACTATTATAATCAACATTATAGGTTACTCATTTATATTTTGAATAAACAACTCAGTAAAATCACTGAATCTATTCATTATTTGATATATTCAATGTATTTGTTGGAGAAAAATAATCATCTATGCTGTTCAGAATATTAAAAAAAAACGAGCTTTCCTTTACCACAAAAGCAGGAGCTGATAAAGAGAAATCGATAAAGAGCGAGGTGAAACACGACTGTCATTGGTGTAAAACAGAATTCATTGAAACGTGATTGGTCATTGACTACCATTTGCGACATGAGTTAAACAGTCATCGAAAATTACATTCCACAAAATATTTGAAACCTATGTGTTTTCTTAAGTTTGTGTGGGACTAAACAGAAAGCACATAGTATAGTTCAGTTCTTTTATGCATTACTGCAGCGGAGAAGATTCAAATTAATTGAGCAACATTTTTTCATAAGATGTCACACTTTATGTTCGTTCCAAAAGATAGGGACCTTGTTAATATTAAAAATAAGAAGAAGAAGGAAGCAGGGAAAAGTAGAGACACTAAGCGAGTGGTACAATATCATCCGTAATGATGTGAAGTTCGAAGAAGTAGAGGTGAAGCATTCCCTATTCATGGATTTCAAAACCCATTTTCAACACTTATCCTAAAGGAATGTATTAAAGAAAAGGACAACACACACATCACCAGAGACACTTTTTATTTAGAAGTGTAAAAGTTTGAAGTACTCACATTCTCACAAACATAAGATTCATGCCAGTTTCACAATAGACAGTGGAGTAGAGTCAGGTCAATATACAGAAACCAAACACAATACTGACATTCCCTACAGATCCTAAGAACAGATCATTTCGATCTATGTATAGTGTTATGCCCGGGGACAGGTCTTTCACTGCAATCACAGCGTTTTCCTGCTAAGCTTTGTAGCATTACTAGGGAATTATAGGTGTTGTAGCTTCCCATTGCTTTCCACACCGGTGAAAGATTATGATGATGATAATGATGATGGCCGAATGATTTTCGGGGACCGTTGGGCCCTATGCGTCATAATATTTGTCTTATAGGTGAGAAAAAAACCGAAAAAAACCTCACCTAGGAAGCCTGTCCCGACCGGGAATCGAATCCAGGCCCGCTGCTTGACAAGGCAGCGCGCTACCTCGATACCAGAGCGCTACCTCGATACCAGAGCGGTGGACTAAATATCACTTATTCTCGCGAAAAAAAAACTAAATGACCTTCAAATCGTAATTAATGTTTAATCCGAAAATGCACATCTTTAATACGCAAGCTGTTTGCACAGTGTATACATGAATGGTGTCCCTGGCACAAAAGATGAAAATGAGTCAGATGCCGAATATATGTGAAAATGCTAAAGATAGCACTTTAATCAGAACTTTTTTTCTTCAGAAAATAAACACTGGAAATTGGACAGTATAAGGTTGTGGTTATGTCTTGAAATTCAGTAAGAATGTTATGAATAGACAATTCACAAGTTATATTTATTAGATTTATGTCATGAGTATATTTGCATTCTTGAAATTCCTTTAAGTCCCGCGCCTTAGCCGAGCGGTTAAGGTAGGAAGCCTTGGCGCAGAGCTACGGGACTTGCGCTGGTTCGAGTCTCCATGGGGGAAGAAATTTTCTCATGGTATTTCGGCCAGTATGGGACCGGTGCCCACCCAGCATCGTGAGGTAATTGGGTAGCTACAATAAGTAGCGGCTCCAGGTTGAGGAACTAGCTATAACGGCTGGGGGACTCGACATGCTAACCACATGTCACCCCTACACTGGCTGTTGATCATCTACCTCTGTGATTGACACATGTGGATGTGAAGGGCCAGCAGCCGGCTGGTAAAAGGGCAACCACTGAAAAGTGGAAAGACCCTCAATCAGAATCAGAAATTCCTTTAAGTTTCCAGATCATTTTGATAAGACTAAATATATTTAATGCAACATTTTTTATGTATATTTGTCACGGAAAGCAAAAACCTCCTAATATCAGGCTTATATTATATATTTTTTATTATATACCTGTATAAGTATACGTATTTCTTTATGAGATCCGAATTATGGTGTACTTCACTGAAAAATAAACCAACAAGTTTGTACAAAAACAATGCTAAAAAACGTTTTTCCTTTCTCCCTAAAAAATAAATGGAGTTAGATACCTTTTGATTTCAATAATTCATATATATATATATATATATATATATATATATATATATATAGTAGCGTACCCGGCAGACGTTGTCCTGCCCAAACGTTCAATCTTTCATGTGTTGGGCGGATATAAAAATATGTTACTTTTTTACCATAACATTCATCAATTAAGATATAATTAGATATTATTAATTACGTTCGCAAGAAAACGTCTTACAGCCTTCTGTTGTGGCTCAAGAAGTGTGAATGATGACGTCACATAGTTATGTCGGAACCTAACGATAATGCAGATGACTACGCATCTGACATAAAAAAAATCCTATAACATGATCGCCGCGCCACCTACCAAGTCCAATTGTGAATCTAAACCATCCAGGGACCCACTCAAACACACAGAAAAAAAAATCATCCAAATCGGATGAACACACAACGCTAATAGATAGACAATGGAATTTATTGCCTTTTTTTTTAGAATAAAGAAAATACATATGCATTTACATTGCGCACGGGCCTGCTTGGTCGTAATTGCATTATTTTTCCATGAATAAAAAATAAAACTAATCATAATATAAACAAATTCATACAAATACACCTGTATCAAAAACAATAACAGGCTACATATAAGTAAAATCTATGTCTACACTACATCACAATAATACATATCTACATTCATCCATATTCCGTACATTAATATTAAAAAAAAATGCTAGAAAACAAATTAGAAAAAAAAAACACACACACATACACCCACACCCCCCCACACATATACACACCGCCCGCTCATACCCCTCTCCCCCCGTCCCTGCAGGCATCAAATACACTATCAGACTATTCAACTTATCAGACATTACTTATTATATAATATAATTAAAGATCGAAAACAAAGACCTAATAACGCAACTGGGATACAGACCAGATGAGTTCTTAACCATCGGCAACTTCCGATGTTTAAATTGTCTTCATAAACATTTGAATTGTACCCTCCTTTGCAGATAAGTTAAGAACCCTCATATTACAATTATATTAGAGTGAAAAAAATATAAATAGATGAGAGTGAGTCAAAACAGTTTTTTTTCCCCCGCTAGATTTCATTTCTGACCCACTGTGCACCGATCCCATACTGGCCGACATTCCATGAGAAAAATTTCTTCCCTCGTAGAGACTCGAACCAGCGTAAGTCCCGTAGTTCTGTTGCCAAGACTTCTTGTCTTAACCAGTCGGCTACGGCGCGAGACTCTTGGTATCAATGAAAGACAAAAATGGTTATTGTGAGTCATCTGTAAGAGATAAGGGACTCTTGGTATCAATGAAAGACAAAAATGGTTATTGTGAGTTATCCGTAAGAGATAAATATATGCTGTCGCGGACTTATTTGTAGAGCTTTTTGAGATATTCAATTCTGTGTACATTAATTTTGAGTATTTCATTTGGTTTAGGCAGCGTAAGCTATTTAAGCGTCCAAAGGGCTACTTTTTTCACCTTTTCACGTTTTCCACTACAAAGGGCGATTTTTAAGGGTGTAGGAGTTGAGTATCACAACTTTCTTATAGCCTATGTTCACCCCGGGAATCTCCTGAACATTTTGCAAAAAGCCCCATCACAATCGGATCGACGATATGGCCGCGCATAAAGTACAAACAAACATACAAACAAACAAACAAACAAACATTAATTTTTATATATAAGATATACACACACACACATTCATACATAGTGTTCTGCCCAAGAGCAGGTCTTTCACTGCAAACTCAGCATTCTCCACTCATTCCTTTTTGGTATCGGCATACAAACCATTTGTTTTAATATTGTCTATCATCTGATGTATTTTTCTGCCTCTAACCTTCTTTCGTTGACCATTCCTCCTAGGGCATCCTTCAGCAGGTAATTTCGTCTCCGCCAGTTGCCAATCCAAATTCTTTTCCTCTTTTTCATGAGTTCGAGCATTATTCTTGCATCACCCACCCTGTCTGGTCCTTTTTTTTATTTTTTTTTATTTTTTTTTATTTTGGCTGTCCATTTTGTACGTTGCATCCTTCTCCATTTACACATCTCAAAATCTTCCATTCCGTCGTAATGTCGAAGTCTCTGCACCATACAATACTACACTCCACACAAAGCACTTCACTAGCCTTTTCCATAATTACATTGCCAAAGGTCCTCAGAAAATGTTTCTCTTCTTGTTAAAAGCTTTTCTTGCCAATACTAACCTCTGCTTTACTTCTTGACCGGAGTTCATGTTACTACAGATAGAACAATCCAGGTATTTGAAGCTTCCCACTTGCTGGATAGCCTCTTCTTTAATCGTGTATCATTCTTCCTTGGTTTCCTTCCTATAACCATGGCCATTGTCTTATTTATATTTATCTTCATCTCATAATCCTTGCATTTGTCATTTAGGTCCATCAGTATGTTCCTCAGTGTCATTTAATCTTCTGCGAGCAAAATAATATATTCTTACATCAATTATTATAGGCCTACTCAAGTAATGTCATATTCTCTACGATAGTAACTTTCTATATGTATTTCATTAAAAAATATAAAGTAAATGTAATAAATAATAGTTTTAAAAAAACTAAAACAACACGCTTTATTAGAAAACCGAACTAAAAATGAAAAATAATTTTAATTTCCAACACGCTTGGGATAACATTAATGTGGTCAACTAAAAAATCATCTCTAACACATTTAGAATAAAACTAGAGTTATCTACAAAAAAATAATTTTACCATCAAAAGCGTGGGGTGCTCTATATCAATTAATATATTTGATAATAAACAGATATTGTAAAAGTAAAGTCTATAAGAAGAAAATGTAAAACCCATAAGAGCATCCCATGCTTTTGATGGTAAAATTATTTTTTTTGTAGATAACTGTTGTTTTTATTCTAAGTATGTTGTTTTTTTTTTGTTGACCACGTTAATGATATCCCAAGCGTGTTGGAAATTAAAATTATTTTTCATTTTTTAGTTCGGTTTTCTAAAAAAGCGTGTTTTTTAGTTTTTTAAAATATTATTTATTTTTTAGTTTTAACATTTTACAGAATAAGATAAAATATAAATATCTTTACATTCGATGCTATTGTAGTATGAGCTAAAAGTAATACTCTACTAAAAAAATCCTCCGGACCGGATTTGAACCATCGTCCTATGGATTACTGAAATTATATACCACTACAATCCACCGCTCTACCAACTGAGCTCTTACAACGATTGAGTAAGAATTTGATAAGTCCGCAACCTAATATACCGGTTTTTATTATTTTGATTTTCTGCAGATTCTGGCCAGGATTTTAGAAACATTTATGATATTATTGTATTGGTCCTTTACAAGTATACAAAGTTTCAAGTCGATCCAATGATATTAAGTGGGTGAAAATCGTGTTGAAAGATTCTGTTACATAATTACACAAACACTTTTTTTTATTTTCTGATGATTCTGGCCAGGATTTTGTAAAACAAAAACGAAATTATTGTATTGTCATTTGTCCTTATAAGAATACAAAGTTTCAAGTCGATGCAATGACTTTAAGTGGGTGATCGTGTGCAAAGATTTCGTTACAATAGATACAAAGACACTTCTTGTGATTTTCTGATGATTCTGGGCCAGGAGTATAAGAAACAAATTGTGAAATTATCGTATTGTTATTGGTTCTTTACAAGTATACAAAGTTTCAAGTCCATCCAATGATTTTAAGTGGGAGAAAATCGCGTTGAAAGATTCCGTTACATAGATAGATACAGGTCAAGCTAATATAAAACGTGTAAAAAGTACAGTATAGTTAAACATTTTTAACGAGAGTCCAAATTATTGATAAATGAAAACATAATTAGTGTAAAATATATTTTTATACGTTTCATGGTGCGATTAACATCAATATTAACAAAACTAGTTACATTGCCGTGCTATATGAGCCATGAAAATAAGCAGATATAACAATTTAAGCATTATTCTACAAGTAAGAAATTATGAACAGTTCACATCATTCTCAGTACCAACACCAGCAGTGTAACCAGTAACACTGTGCAGACTATTAAATATTTTAAATTGCTTCGAATAGTATATACTATATATATTATATCTATATCTATATTATATATATATATGAACTTAAGCCTGTAAATTATGTTTCTCTATTGTATAATAAATGTAACATCAGTATCAGAAATATCGGAAGTGATTCCACAGTTCGTAATTTTCTAAGAGTAAGTGGTAACTATGAAAGAATGGCCCTAAGGAAGTATTTTTGTCAATAAAAGAAAAATAAATGTAATAAATAAATGAAATTAATAAATGAAACACTTAATGTGGCATTTAAAATTAATAAAACTTTTGCAAAATATAATGAATAATTAAACTCAAAGTAGAAAGGAAAAATTATCAGGGTGTATATAAATTGGAGTGTGGCACATGCGGTAATAATCCCATGTAGGACAAACTGGGCCAAGATCTTTTATTTCTCGTGTAAAGGGACATATGAGGAACAGATAACAGATATGTAGATACCGTCATGCTAACAATCTGATCCAATACGAACATTGTTTTGATTCAACTTTTAAACATTTACCTACATGTTGTGACAAAGGGAAAAAATTAGATCTTTTAAAAATGTAGAGACTATTTAACTCATGCCCCAACTGGGAGTCAATGACCAATCACGTTTCAGTGATTTTTTTATTTACCAACCAATCACAGTCGTGTTTTCACCTGGAATGTATCAAATAAGTTTATCATATGTAACGTCACGAGTGATTTCCAAATTATCGATAAATTCACGACTCACGAAGTGAGGAGCGAATTTATGCAGAGAATTTGGAAATCAAGAGTGGCATTTGTTAGGACTATTTAACGAATAAAATTAAGCTGTTTACTCACAAATCTTTATTTCAATATAGTTATTTTAAAATATTTATATATTTAATGTAAACGGCGATGTTTGAAAACAAATGAGAAACGATTGGTACGCTTCATTTGCTTCTTTTTGTTTTCCATCATACTGCAACCAGATCATATTATTTTATTGCCAAAGGAAACGCAATATTGTAAGAATGCACTCTAGTGAGAAAAAATGAAATACATCATACGGTAGAATTAATTCATTTTTGAAGTCCTTTGACAATTATATTTTTCTGTAATGTTATTACCTGGGGAAAATACATTTAAGAAAGTGCAAACAGTGGTTCCCTTTTTTTGGGTGTGTATAATCAATTGTTACAATTTTTTTTATATTATCTATCCGCATGCGCTTTCCGCTGACATTCATGCACTATATATACAATCCGGTAGCCATATTTCTTGTAGGGTCAGTCACTGCAAAAAGTGCTGTGACCTATTCAGAATGTTAAAAAAGGAGGTGCTTTCTTTATTATGATAAACTTTAGTTGGTAAATTTTAGGCGAAACACGACTGTGATTGGTTGTAAATAAAAAATCATTGAAATGTGATTGATCATTGACTCCCATTTGGGGCATGAGTTAAATAGTCATATTGAAGAAAGCTCATCCTTTTTAACCCTTAAATTGGCAAAACACATATTTCTTCTGTTAGTTATTTGAATGTGGCGGACCGCAGTGAAAACGGAATCTTGTATATCTGATGTTATTCGGTATATTGTATAATTAGACACACATTTAAGAGGTTTCTTTTTGTTCCTTTCCTTCTGATTTACTTAAAATATTAAATTAACTGAACCAAGTGATGTATCCAAAAGGATACATTATGAAATTAAGGGTTAACATTCTGAATAGGCCAGAGCATTATTTTGCAGTGACTGACTCTCTAAGAAATACAGCTACCAGATTGTATATATAGTGGCACGAATGTAAAAAGATAGTTTCTTACGAGGATATAAAAAATAAAAACATTTAGTAGCAATTGATTATACCACAAAGAAAATAAACCACTGTTTGCACTTCCTTGAACTAATTATTTTCCAGATATAACCTTGCAGAAAAAAATGGAATTGACATATGTACATCATAAGAACACTCAGAAATGAATAAATAAAAAAAGTTGATAGTATTTAAATTTTTCTCCACCAGGGTGAATTCTTACAATATTGCGTTCCTTTGGCAATAAATATATGATCTGGTTGCACAGAGATGGACAATTGAACGTAAACAAACGTTTCCTCATTTGTTTCAAACAATCGCCGTTTACATAAATATATAATATTTTAAAATAACTATATTTAAATAATGATTTGTGAGTAAACAGCTTAATTTTATTCGTTAAATAGTCCTAAACAAATGACACTCGTGATTCCCAAGTTCTCTAGATAAACTCACTCCACACTTCGTGACTTGTGAATTTATCGACAATTTGGAAATCGCTCGTGGAATTATTGAGACTATTTAACTCATGCCCCAAATGGGAGTCAATGACCAATCACGTTTCAATGATTTCTCTTTTACAACCAATCAGAGTCGTGTTTCACGAAATATTGTCATGTTATAATACATATTAAGAAACTCTCTTTTTAATATTCTGAATAGTATCTAGTTGCAGTGATAAACAAAAGAAGCAGATGAAGCGTACCTATCGTTTCTCACTTTGTTTTCAAACATCGCCCGTTTACAATTAGATATATAATATTTTAAAATAACTACAGTTAATGATTTGTGAGTAAACAGCTTTTTTTTATTCGTTAAATAGTCCTAACAAATGCCACTCTTGATTTCCAAATGATCTAGATAAATTCACTCCTCACTTCGTGAGTCGTGAATTTATCGATAATTTGGAAATCACTCGTGGCATTACTTATGATAAATAAATAGGTCATTAAATTCTCAACTGGATTTAAATGAATCGCCTCTTTTAAATTTATAATAGAGATTGTTTGTAGAAATTTGTTTTGTTTACGTTCAGTTGCATAGTTACAATTGTCATGTACTGGAGTTTATATATAATAACAAAATTTATTCGTGACAATGATAAAATTCGTCTGAAGGTGATACAAAGGACTGAAACAGCTGTTACGAATTTATATTTTAATAAATATGAAAATCATATAAAATTTTGTCTTATTTTTATTTAATTAACAAATAAATTGGTCAAATTATCCACAAATAATTTTATAAATATTTTAAATTGATTAATATGTTAAATATAATTAATTGTTTTTCTATCACTATTAAATTAGTTCTTCCAAAGATTGTTCTGATTAACATATGTTTAACGCCAGGGGCCGTTTCATTGTGTTAAAACTGCATGAACCGCTTCCTTATGGGCCGATTTCGTCAACCTAAAATCCCCCATCCATAAATTATACTTTCAGGAAGTTTTCAGGTGTCTTAAGAAAATATCGGTTTTAAAGTTTCATAGTTCTGGTATATAATTTTCTTATTTACCACTAACGAAACTCACTGGCACTATCCAACCCGTAGGTTCATGGCCGCGCGGACATAAGCTCTCGATACACCCTCCTGAGTAATGTTTTCCATCATTCCCTACTTAATAACTTCCCTCAAATCACGTTAGTTTATTCTTCCACCTCATTCTGGTCTACCATTGCGCATTTCCCTCTGGTTTTCCTACAGACTACGAGACTTAACTTTTCTTAGTATGTCTGCCCTCTATAAGACCAGTGTCACGTTGGAGGCGTCTCCGCCCTTCACTGTCTATCTTCTGTGGTCAAAAATTTCCCTTAGAACTTTATTCTCAAATACTCGTTAACTCCTTTTCTCCCTTAATGTAAGAGATTTCGGACTAATTACATATTACGTCATTAGAGGCACAATTCAGGTGGGGTATAAATAGACTGTTTTTTTATAAATTCTTATTTTACTTGGTAGTGGTAAAATAGCAATACAGAAGACGAACTTCAAAAGGAATATTTTTAAACTACATAATAATGTGACATTAATCTAAATACGAATGTCAAAATGGTGTAGGAAGGACGATCTTGTATTGATTCAGCATTTTCTGTTAAACTATGCTGAAAAAAGAGAGAATTCAACTAGAAATACATTTTGCTTTCATAGATTTTGAAAAGCCATCCGCCGGCACCGTCAAAGAGATCAAAACTCTTAAATATATTGGAATACAGAAATATCCAAAATTAACTTCGGCAGAACAACAAAATATTTACAAAGACAACAACCCATAAAGAATTAAAATTAAATAACAGATTTTCTGAAGAAGGAAATTAATAAATCGTGGTGTGTGAGACAAGGCAGCCCCCTATCCCCTACACTCTTTGCAATTTCATATCAATGAAGTAATATGTTGCTGGAACAAAACATATAAATTTGGAATAAGAATATCAGAAAATAGAAAATTAAACATCCTATTGTTTGCATGACCAAATAATAATAGCAAATTCCGAAGATAATCTACAGAAGGTCTGTATGAACTTAACAAAATTACAGAAGAATATGGATTAAAGATAATCTACAGAAAAAACAAAATTTATGGCATTTCAAGGTGTAGATCCTGTCAGAAGTAAAATTGTACTGGACAATAAAATTTTGGAGCAGGTGAATGAATATTTTACATATCTAGGATGCAATATCTCATATGAAGAAGAAAAGGATGTAAATACAAAAATATCTAAATTTTTAAGAATGTTAGGGTTAATAAATTCTATCTTCAAGCCACAGTTAGTCCAAAAGCATTCAAGACTGAAAGTGTAATAAAACACTGGCTCTTCCAACTCTTTTGTATGGTAGCGAAGTATGGACGTTGAAAACAGAAGGATATACAGAGACTTAGATCTGCTGAAATGAGATATCTTCGGAGGACTGCAGGATGACACACTACTAGATCACAAAAAAAAATGAAGACATCTTAGAAGAATTACACATGGAATCTTTAGAAAACAAAATTTCTGATTATAAGTCAAGATGGATGCAACATGTTCATCGAATGGAAGATCACAGAATACCCAAACTAATGTTAAGATATCAACCTGCAGGAAGAAGAAGACCAGGACGTCCACTCAAAAGACTTCTGGATGGTGTTTCTCTTGAGGCCGAAACAGGTCAACAAATGGCCTAAATTCGTGAATGTACTATGATGATGATGATGATGATAATCTCAAAATATCCATAGAAAAAACTAAGGTAATGGCATTCCAAGGGAAAAATCAAATCAGATCCAAAATAGTAATAGGAAACAAAATCATAGAACAGGTGAACCATCTCAATTATCTAGGATGTGACATTTCATTTAATTATGATAATGATATAATTAATAAAATAGCAAAATTCCGGGGAATATGTGGTACGATAAAAACAATCACCTAAATAAACAAAACAACAAGAGAGACCCAATTGAAATTTATATAAATGTTGGCATTACCGGTACTGCTCTATGGATCACAAAAAAAAAACAAGAATCTAAGTAGGATAACGGCGGCAGAGAAATGAAATTTTTGAGATCTGTTTAAAGGGTGCACTAAGGAAGACAGAATCAAGAACACAGAAATAAGACAGGAACTTGAAATATTTGCAAAAACTGATAAAATAGATACATATAGACAAAAATGGAAGCAACACATAGACAGACTGAATGAAGATAGATATCCAAAACAAATAACAAAATACAAACCTAAAGGCACCCGAGATGTGGGCAGACCTAGAAAGAGATGGACTGAAGTCGGAACGGGTCAACAGATCTAATCCATGAATGCAGATGATGATGATGACGTCGTTTGATCGTTTTACATGCTACAAGTTTCTCCTTAGATCCTATAGCTTTGTTTTACTTTCCTCAACATGTATATTCATCGGCAGTCATTAACTCTGGTCGGCTTGAAACTGGGAACATCTCATCTAGAGATGAATATGGTGTGCAATAGGTAAATCAACGACCGACTCTACGTAATAAATTCAGTTATAGCCTACTATTGACTCTGTTTTGCTATATGAATAATTCGTTAATAATAATATAATTCTAATCTTACATCTTATCATTATTTGTTATTGCCAATTATCACCAACTGCATTGTGTGGACCTATTAGCACATTCCATCGCAATTAAAACTATTTCGTTCATCGTAGTCCAGGACGGCGAATATCTCTTCTTCCTTTTGGATAATACTGAAAAGCTCTCTTCGAAAAACGATTTCCTCCATTCCCTGGCTAACGAATGCAATCTCATTTGGGAGACTTCAAGCCGTCTTTTGTCTTCATTCTTTAATATGCATGTTTGTTTACCATATAGAAGAATTGCCAATGCCACTGATTTCTAAAACTTCAAATGTGTATATATCCTTACTTTATTATCTAAAGATCTCAAGGTCCTACATTCCACGTATGTTTTCTTCCATATACATTTATTTTTGAAGCATTAGTACCCATTTGAATTAACCTACTTGCTCAATTATTTTTGAGTCTGTTTAGGATTATTGAGCATTATCTTGTTTAATTTGCACCGAGTCCCCTTATTTCAGAGAAATAAGGAAACTTCATGAAGGGTGAATTATAATTACGTTATAATTATTATCAGAAGTGGGGCATATTTTATATTCAAATTTAATGGAAACGAAACCAAGAATTCATTGGTAGCGTAATCAAAATGATATAATATCATAAAACAATTTAATATGCAATCAATAAAACTCTAGTACCAGGTGATTAGCGCTCGGTCATAGACGTGGACCTTTGCTATTGTGATGAACCACACCAGTAAACAAGATACAATGGAACGGTAAGCCCTTATACAATGGAGAAAAGTTTGCAGTTTCCTTTGTAGAAGGGAATTACAAGACTGCGCTATTATTAAATTGTAACAACAATAACTAAATCCAAAACTGCATACAAAAAAGGGTGGACAGCAACTAACAAGCTACCGAGTTTTCCTAGGTAATCTACGGAAAAAAGCCAATTTAACTAGAACATGCGCGCACTCCACAGGTGTGTTCTTTGGTGGCAGAAGGTAGAGGCCGATAAACAGAATTTGCCCTAGCAAAGATAACGTGATTGGACAACACTGCAAATTTGATATTTGAACGCAAATAATTTAAAGGAGGAGATATGACTACAAACGCTTAAGTTTAACACCCCCGACAACGCCCTCAAGATATGGCTTACGAATCAAATTGTTGTAACAGGTGAGACGCTAAGATTTTTGGTGAAAGGGACGGATGCCGGGACACTCAGAGAAAATAAATATTCATTCTTAGCAAAAATTAAAGCTAATAGCGCCTGTGCCAGTCGAGGAGGCACATCGCTCTGTTTACGTCAGAAGCTACTAGCGCGTGTGCCAGTTAATGAGGCACATCGCTTTGTTTAAGCCATAACTACTACTGTAGCTTGTGCGCCAGCCGCAAGCGCATTTCCTCTAAGTTTCGGCGCTAACAGTCGGAGCGCAATTTGTTAGTGTTATCAATATTATTAGTTCGACCCTTTAAAGTCAAGTAGCTATAAATAAGTGATAGCGCATTAATTTGACCCAAACGTTGGAGTTAGAATAATTATTTAAACACGTGTAGTGAATAATAAATACGCTTCCGGCCACCAACAGCCTTCAGCGTCGAGTTAAATTGTCGAATACGACGAAGTATAAACCTGAACTAAAATACAGTGATAATAAAGTGGGACGTCAATTTCAAGACATCACACCGAATCTACTGTTTTTCCCCAGTGAATATCCTTCTTCACGGATACCTGAGATATAACCTTGTTCTACCGACCGAACTCAACTAGTCCCGAGCAAACAATTAGTCCACGTACCTCATCCTGGATACACTAATTAAACCATCCCGGAGTAATCATGTTACAAATTTTAAAAGCAATTGTCTTTATTTTAAAGTTTGATGTTATGTTGTAAAACTTTGTCATTTGAAATAGTTCATCGGCAGAAATATACAATTGGATTCTAATATACCCCTCCATGGCATCTTTACCTGGTCGTGTTGGGGTGGCTTGCGTGCTTAAATGATTCCGAGAGCTATGCCGACGCGGTGGTAGAATTGCTGCCGATAGGGTTACGCATACCGGACTAGTCGAAGGTGATTATCCAGACGAAAAAAATACCTTGGTCGAAAGAGTGGCGATCTTTCACTGTAAAAATAGAATAGAATAGAATAGAATAGATTTATTTAGCCTGGTGGAGTTAAGGCCATGTGACCTTCTCTTCCACTCACCAGAACAAGCATATGTTACATATGAATACAAAAAAATACAATAATAGTCATATTAAACAGGACAAACATATGTTACACATGAATACAAAAAAATTACAATAATAGTCATATTAAACAGGAACAAACATATGTTACATATGAATACAAAAAAGTTACAATAATAGTCATTGAACAATTAATTATCTGTCATATTGAATAATAATAGAAATTAATGTCTAATAATAGAATGAAACTAAATACAATTAAAATTAAATTAATGATACAATGAATAAAAAAGGAATAACAGCTGGAATCTACTATACATAAAAAGGAAAGAAAAAAATACAAAGAAAGTAATAAACTACAATGAATTAATCTACGCTTTTATACAAGGCATTAGGTAAATATATTAACAAATCCTAAGTCTATTTTTATTAAATAATGCAAAAACGCATTATTAATTCTTAAAAAGTAGTATTAGTGAGTTGTTTCTGTTAGTGATTTTATTTTCAATTTATTTCTGAAAGATGGTAAAGTTTGGCAGTCTCTGACATAGGGTGAAAAATACAACCGTCAATAAATGTGGACATAGGTTCCACTGGAATAAATATTTCCGGAGGTCATTAAAACTATGAATTTTGAGAAGGAATATGATTATACAGGGAGTGAATGGAAGACATTATCTCAGCATAGGGATGCATGGAGAGCCCCTTATGTCCCGCGCCGGCCATGAGTCCTATGGGTTCGATAGTGCCAGTGAGTTGAGTTAGTTATTCTAAAATATTATCGACCGGATACTTCTCAAATACTTTTAGAAATAATATCTTATTTATTTTATACGAAAATTTTTTATATATAATTACTCACCCCATACTTAAATAATAACTTGCATCGATTAAAATATACATTAAAAAAATGCCAATAGCCACCGCCTATATTACACCGCCATTAATTTCCAGAATTTGTTTCCTGTGCCATCTCCTCTTATTAAAATCACTTACACTGACTGGGTTGGTTCAGATGGTAATTAATTTACGTAGTTTTATTTATAGACGCTTTAAAATCAATCTTATCGCATCTAATGAGTAACCGGTAGTGTGTGTATGATTCTGTTGTGTATAAATGTGTTTTTAGACAATCCTAATGCGTAATTCGTGATTATGATTACCAGATGGCGTTCATGGACAATTCCATCTTCAAGATTTCTTGACAATTGTCTTACAGGTAAATAAAATACCGAAAACTATCAGTCGAAACTTCTCCTAGAAATTTCAGATCTGGTGCCCTTGGCATCTGATGCAATGAGGTATCCATAGGACAGCAGTGGTGAACCGGCACAGTAGTGTTTGAATCATTCGGGACTTCCTTTGTGTAAATTGCCATCCAAGCAAAGTATGAATTGAATGTCATCCGTTAATGATTTGTATCGTTAAAATTAAGCTCAGTTAATTTCAACCGGAATCATATGACAATGCTACAATGGATATAATGAAAAACCAATTCCAGAGGTCACATAATCTTAGATGTCTTGTATACAAATAATAATAAAACATCACATTCTGTTAAAGAAAACAAGCAAAAATGTTGATTTAAATAAAATTATATATATATATATATATATATATATATCACATAACATACATGATAAGAAAAATAAATGCTCGGACGGGAGTTGAACACGGACCTCTGAATTAATACCCCAGTGCGCTACCGAATACGCTACCGAGCAAGTCTAGTACAAACATTAATCTCCCTTATGAGTATATATATATATATATATATATACTCATTAATACGAGATGTAGTGGGAACTCGGTCTCCACTGCCATCTAGCAGCTCCTATCACAAGTAAGCAAATTAAAGAGAATGTTTTTACTTCATACAGTGACGCTTTATCGATGTTATAATTTTTATATATATATATATATATATATATATATATATATATATATACACTGCTCAAAAAAATTAGGGGATATTGTGGAATAACCTATTAAGACTATGTTTTTAGGAACAGTATTAGATGCAATCACTTTCTATTACTCCAAAAGAATGTCAACAAGAGTTTGAAGTCATTACGTAACCTCTGTACCACACCAGATGTCAAAGAGATCCTGATTAGGAATATGGCAAACAAACAAAGCAACATTAACATGGGTGAAAATGTTCTTTAGTATGGTGTATGGTCTCCTCGAACGGCCAGCACTGCCTCACACCTGTATGGCATTGATGCAATGAGGTTAGCAATGAGTTCTTGGGGGATACGTGGCCACTCTTCCATAAGAGCAATGTGCAGCTCTGGAACAGTTGTGGGAGGTGCTGGTCTGCCTGCAATGCACCTGCCTAATGCATCCCACACATGCTCAATCGGATTTAAGTCCGGGGAGGAAGCTGGCCATTGCATACGCTCGATACCCTCCACTTCCAGCATGTCGTCCACCAAGCCAGCTCTGTGGGGTCGTGCATTATCGTCCATAAAAAGAAAAGAATCACCTATGGCATCAGCATAAGGCACGACAAAAGGTCGGAGAATCTCATCTCTATACTTTACCGCAGTCAAAGTACCACCTTGGATAACGTAGAGGTCCGTACGTCCACCACTACTGACTCCTGCCTACACCATCAATCCACCGCCACCATATGGGGATCTTTCACGTACAAAAGCTGGATTGTTTCGTGTCCCTTTTTCTCTCCAGATGAATACACGCCGACTATCACATTCCATGTTGAATCGCGACTCATCAGAAAAAAGAACTGATCTCCATTCAGCATGCCTCCACCCACGATGTTCCTCCGCCCAGTTTCTGCGATCTCTACGGTGTTGTGGAGTTAACCTGGTACACACCATGGGCCTACGGGCATAGAGACCACTTCCATGCAGTCGATTAGGGACAGTTTGAGTTGACACCCTGCGTCCTGTTGCTGTTTGAAGTGTATTTCGCAGTTGAGTTGCATTCTGCTGTCTATTCCGACGGGCTGTTAACAAGAGGTAACGGTCATCCCTTGCTGTTGTTGCCCTTGGTCGACCTTGTCCGGCTCTTCTGTGAACAGTATGTTCTTTGAAAATGATTCCAAAGACTGGAAATCACGCTTTGAGACACCCCAATGGCTTGTGCCACCTCTTGTTGTGTCTGTCCAGCTTCCATCCTTCCTATGGCCCTCCAAGCCATTGGTTCAGGTAAATCACGTTGTCGAGGCATCACTGTCCCTAAGGCAAGTCATTCACTAACTGAAAACTGGACTGGATTTAAAAACAGCAACAAAACATTCACCCCCACACCACCCTTTCACATCAACAGTACAGACACTGCCCTCTGGTGTGGTACCGAGGTTACGTAACAACTTCAAACTCTTATTTACATTATCTTGGAATAATAGAAAGTGATTGCATCTAATACTATTCCAAAAAACATAGTCTTAATAGGTTATTCTACACTATCCCCTAATTTTTTGAGCAGTGTATATATATGTGTGTAATTTATTATATTGCTCAAATTCTTCGCAGTATGGTTTGAGAAAAGAAATGGGAATATACGGAGACATCAAAAAAGGCATATGATTCAATTAAGAGGGAGAAGTTATATAGTATCCTGCTGGAGCTCGGAATTCCTAAAAAGTTAGTTAGATTTATACGAATGTGTCTAAATGGCACAAAACGTATTGCGTGTAGACAAACAGTTTTCGGATACTTCTGAAATCCACAATGGGTTAAAGCAAGGAGAATGCACTGTCTCCTCTAATATTTAATTTTGTACTAGTGCATGCCATCAATTTTTTACAGGTTGAAGAACGCCTACAACCCAATGGTTTTAATAAGCTGTTAGTTTATGCTGATGATGTAGTACTAGTGGGCGGTAGCGAAGAGATACTAAAGGTCAATACGCACACACTATTGAGTAATACTAAGATATTGGGACTGGAAATAAATATCAATAAAACTAAATATATGGGCACACATAAAAATACATTATATAATGGAAATGGTCGGCTGATGACAGATGAGGGAAATTTTGAGGAAATAGCTGAATTCAAATACCTGGAACAATACTCACATATAGGAATTAAGGTAGATACAAATAAAGAATATAGAGGCTCCATTGGCATGTAGGCTTCGTAAAAGCCACCCATAATATGCACAAAGAAATTAAACATAGGCTCAATTCTGGAAATGCCTGCTATTATGCATTGCAGAGACTCTTGATGTCCCAACTCCTTTCAAAAAACGTTAAACTGATAATAGGCCTATACAAAAATGTTATTCTACCAGTTATATTATATGGATGCGAATCATGGACCCTTACTTTAATGGGAGGAAAGGAGATTACGAGTATTTGAGAATAAAGTTCTTAGGAAAATTTTTGGACCAAAGAGAGATTGACAGACAGGTGATGGAGAAAACTACATAAAAGTGAGCTACATGATATGTATAGGAAGCCAGATGTAGTAAGAAATGTTAAGTCTCTTAGACTGCGGTGGGCAGGACACTTGGCACGAATGGGGAATGAAAGAGACGTGCATGGAAGCTTCTGCTAAGAAATCCAGAGGGAAAA
The DNA here is from genome assembly GCA_030220185.1 of Diploptera punctata. Lineage (NCBI taxonomy): Eukaryota > Metazoa > Arthropoda > Insecta > Blattodea > Blaberidae > Diploptera > Diploptera punctata. Next base: position 36,732 of record JASPKZ010006861.1, read on the forward strand.
CGCCCAGTTGGTAGACCAAGAATGATGTAGGAGAATAATATTAACTATGGTTTGAGGAAAGTAAGTTATACAGGGAATGATTGGAAAGCATTAGCTCAGGATAGGGATGTATGGAGAGCTTATGTCCGCGCGGCCATAAACCTTCGTGTTCGATAATCCAGTGAGTGAGTTACTAACATTGTGAAGATGGAACTGACCACATTACCGTATTCTTGCAATGATGATTACGATAATGAATAGGTACTAACATTAATTTTGATGTTGTAGAATTGCACATCTAAAGTAAATGATTTTGAGATTTTTTGTAGCCACTTAACGCTCTAAGAAGTTTATTTTTACCAGAAAAGCGATTCTTAATAGAATTAGTCTGAAGTTTTGGCTTCGCGTGCAGGAAGTAAAGGAAGAATTAGTGGGTTCTTTCTTGTTCTAGGGATATTAGCTACACCAGAAAAAAAGAAGATAAAAAAATATGTTTTTACAACATTTAATCCTCCCATGTCTGCTTAAATAGAAAAAAAATCAGCTTAGAGAATCATAAGTGATATTCACCCTAGTAGTTATTTTAAATACAGTACCGGATTTTTTCGTATTTTTAAATCTCTTGTTAGTGGCTGTTTTTTTATATATTTTTTAGCTTCATAAAAGACGTACAGGTTGTTTTAGAATAGAATCTCATACATGTATAGCAGCTTTATTCTACGTTAATTTATTAAATATTATTTCATATTGAATATTTACTTGCCATTAATAATTGTCTTGTTTATATATATATCGCCTGGCACTATCGAACCCGTAGGTTCATGGCCATGTGTCTTCATACGCCTTGTCCTGAACAAATGTTTTCCAATCATCTCCTGTATAATTCACCTCCCTCAAATCATGGTTAATGTTATTCTCCCACCTCATTCTTTGTCTATTAACTGGGCCCTTTACCTTTGGTATCCTTATGAGAAGCTTCCATGTCCCTCTTTAATTCCCATTCGTGCCACATATCACACCCATCGCATTTTTTTTCGATTTAGGTTAATTAAATATTGCAGGTTTTATTTTCAGAATATAATTTCACGAATGTGTTATTATTATTATTATTATTATTATTATTATTATTATTATTATTATTATTATTATTATTAATGTTTGAGAATTTGAGTATCTGGGAGTAAAATTAGATAAAGAGAAAAACAAGAAACAAGAAAGTGATATTAAGAACAGAATAAATAAAGGTAGAGCTATAACAGCAATGATGAATGGAGTCTTATGGAACAGACATATAACCAGGAAAAATAAGTTACAAATATATAATTCAATAGTGAGAAGTACTGTTACATATGGAGTTGAAGTTTGGAAATTCAACAAAAACTTAGAACGAAAACTTATGTGATGGAAATGGATTTCTTGGGGAGAGCAGCAAGATGTTCAAAATTAGACAAAATAAGAAATGCTGTCATAAGAGAAAAAAATTAATATTGGTTATTCAATAGTAGATTATATACGGGTCCCGCGCCGTAGCCGAGCGGTTAAGGTAGGAAGCCTTGGCGCAGAGCTACGGGACTTGCGCTGGTTCGAGTCTCCATGAGGGAAGGAATTTTCTCATGGTATTTCCGCCAGTATGGGACCGGTGCCCACCCAGCATCGTGACGCAATTGGGTAGCTGTAATAAGTAGCGGCTCCAGGTTGAGGAACTAGCTATAACGGCTGGGGGACTCGACATGCTAACCACATGTCACCCCTACACTGACTGTTGATTATCTACCTCTGTGGTTGACACATGTGGATGTGAAGGGCCAGCAGCCGGCTGGTAAAGGGCAACCGCTGAAAAGTGGAAAGACCCTCAATCGGATTATATACGGTATAAGCAATTAAATTGGTATGGGCACGTACGATGAATGCAAGAAGAAAGATTATCCAGGAAATCATTGGAATGGTGTCCACCTGGAAGAAGGAGGAGAGGAAGACCTCGAAACTCGTGGATGCAGGAAATAAGGACTGGAATAAGAGCAAGAGGACTAGAGGACATGGATTGGATGGAGAGAGACGAGGGGAGAAGAAAAATAAACTTTAGGCACAGAAAGATGTGTAAACATTAAAATTCTGTATATAAACCAATTATTAAGGTTGTTATTAATGTTTTACTATTATGTTATACATTGTTACAATTATCGTTGTCTCATTGTTGCTAATTTCTATTTAATAATATTTATGTACATCTTATCTTCGAATCTTCATCCCTTTAGGCCTCCTGAATATAATTTTTCCCACTGTGTTCAGGTCTTCCGAATCTCTTTCTCTTGGTGGATTGAGTATGTGTAACCTATATAGCCTTGAAGTAATTGATATAAATGAAATGTATAATTTGAGTATGTATAATCGATCTATTATTAATATTCAAAATACTGTTTTCCAAGGAACCCTTCATGTAATAGGAACTTGTAACTTGAGGCATTTAGAAATAATTTTTGATGATCGGTAGCCTAGTTCTGCAAAACTTGCAAAGTATCATCAATCACTAATATTGAAATAGTGTTGAATCATTGGTAGAGCCGTTACAAATTTTTCGACACAAAATTAATTGCACAGAATAACCAGAAAACTGATTCTTTCTTGGTATTTTAGATTGAATTTATTAACAGTAAATAACTAATTGCTCCTATCGCCATCATGTATGAAGAATATAAAATTCGTTGGAAAATCTAATCTTAACCTTTTAACTAAAATTATTTGTATTAATGTGTGATTTTTGAGTCTCATAAGAACTTCACGGTTGTAGTCAGACAAATTATATACATATAATCATTTTTATACGTTCTGAGAATTTTGTGCATGAAATAACATAAAGTATACACTATATAACTTCAGAGTTAATGTACATCTTTGTCGAACAGATTTTATTAAATGAATAGGGTAAATTGTACAGTCTTTGATGAGTAGAGATCACATTGAGAGAAAAACGACGACTTTGATTTCACTTTGCTCCGCATATCTCTAACAGCAACCCTTACACCTGATTTGTTGTCGCTGTTCATACCACTTAGCTAGCGCATGTTACCTGAATTGAGTGAGATCAAATGGAACCATAAATCAACGTAAGCATGTGTAAATAAGTAGAGTAATTACTAGGAAAGATACATGCTATAAATTCTTTATCATAAGTAATGCCACGAGTGCTTTCCAAATTGTCGATAAATTCACGACTCACGAAGTGAGGAGTGACTTTATCTAGGAAACCAAGAGTGGCATTTGTTAGGACTATTTAACGAATAAAATTAAGCTGTTTACTCAGAAATAATTATTTAACTGTAGCTATTTTAAAATATTTATATATTTAATGCAAACGACGATGTTTGAAAACAAATGAGAAACGTTAGGTACGCTTCATCTGCTTATTTTGATCATCACTGCAAACAGATCATACTATTTATTGCCAAAGGAACGCAATATTGTAAGAATGCTCTCTAGTGGAGAAAAAATGAAATACATCAAACTGTATATTAATACATTTCTGATGTCGTATGATGTAAATATGACAATTATATTTTTCTGGATTGTTACCTGGGAAAAATACATTCAAGAAAGTGCAAACAGTGGTTTCCTTTTTTGGTGGTATAATAAATTGCTGCAAATGTTTTTATATTAACTCCCACATGTGGCATGTGTTGACATTCATGCACTATATATACAATCTGGTAGCCGTATTTCTCACAGGCTCAGTCACTGCAAAATAATGGTCAGACCTGTTCAGAATATTAAAAAGGAAGAGCTTTTTTAATATGGTAATTATAACACTGATAAATATTTCGTGAAACACGACTCTGATTGGTTGTAAAACAGAAATCATTGTAACGTGATTGCTCATTGACTCCCATTTGGGGCATGAGTTAAATAGTCATATAAAGGATACATTAGTCTGGTTTATATACGTATTCATGCTCATATAGTGCGAGAAAAGGTCTAAAGGTTATGGCCATAAAATATAATTTTATAAAAGCTAATATAAAATTGAAATGTCTTGGTCAATCGCTTTACAGCTAATGCCCTCGTACTTTGGTTATTGACCGTTTATGAATCGTCCTAATAACGACCGATGTACACAAATTCTATGTCAAATTAGTTACACCCATCCATAGTAATTCTGCCCGAGGGCAGGTCCTTCACTGCAATCACAGCCTTTTCATGCTATGCTTTCAGCTTTACTAGGGAATTGTAAGTGTGGTAGCTTCCCGTTGCTTTCCACACCGGTGAAGGATAATGATAAGGATGATGATGATCATATGATTTCGGGGACCGTTTGGGCCTTAAAGTTTTCCTGGCATTTGTCTTACAGATGAGGAAAACCCCGATAAAAACCTCACCCAGAAAAACTGCCCCGACCGGGGATCGAACCCGGGCCCGCTGCGTGACAAGGCAGCACGCTACCTCGGGACCACAGCGTTGGACTTTGCAGGATTCATGCTGTAAGTTATCCAGGTAAGCTTTAAGAAACACTGTATAACTTGCTTTCAATGATTGAATGAATGCATAAACAAGAAACTGTGCCCCATGAAGGACGGGGTTCTCCTACAAGAGTGATGATTTCAGATACCATGTGGTTCATGTGGGGAGCAATTCCGCATGAACGAATAACGTTATTCTAAGTCTGCTCTCATGATTTAGGGTACATTTTAGATTGCAATATTGTGCAGTTTGTTATTGGACTCAATTTTAGGCACTGGTTGTTCATACTTTTTTTAATGTTGCGCAATGCCTCCTTCCTCACACTTCTATTGCAGGTGGTGGTGGGCCATTGGACTGCTAGTTCTTGCTTGAAATCGTCTACCCATCTGCATATGGGGCTGCCTTGTGATTTTTTGCCTGTGTAGGGGTCCTACTTGGTTGCTTTTTGTGCCCATCTGCCGTGTTGCTGTCTCGCTACGTGGCCAGCCCATTTCCATGTTGTCACTCTTGCGCGTCGTGCGATATTTTCTGATGAAGTGAGGTTTTGTAGACTCTGATTTGAGATGTTCTCTCTCCGTGATATGCCAAGTATTTTCTCTCCATTTTCTTTGGCATATTGCAATGGTTTTACGTTGCCCTTACTTAACGGTCCAAGTTTGGCGCCCGTATACTGGACACATACAAGTGCTGAGTGTTTCAGTCTCAGCTTCTGGTTTAAGAATTCGTTAAGTAATATGCATTTGAGAGACCAGAAAGCTTTCCAGGTATTGGTGATTCTCCTTTTGATTTCTTTCTCCATTCATTGGGTGAATGATACTACTTGTCCCAGATAGGTACATTGTTCAACGTTCTGTCCCATTTGTTGATATTTAGTCTAGTGCACCGTTAGTTAATATTTTGGTTTTGTTGTAGTTCGTAAAGAAACCGACAGTGTTGCTGAGTTCGTTAAGTACAAGTAGCATCTGTTGCAGCTGGTAGGGATAGTTAGCAAAGAGCACTATCTCATCGGTGAATCTCAAGTCGGATAATAGTTTGCCGTTTATGATTATACAATATGTGTTGTCCCATTTGAGTTTTCTGCATTAACTTCTTATACGCTGGTAAATAGTTTGGGTGAGATCGGGTCACCTTGTCTTACTCTGCTACATAGTTTGAAGGCTTTTTCCTCCCATTTCAGTTTTCATTTTGGATTTGTTTTGCGTGTACAATTGGTGTAGTAATCTAATGTATTTCTTCTAGATTTCTTGATGCTTAGTGCTTGTAATATGCTTACATGTTCAACCGAGTCAAATGCTTTGTTATAACCGACGAATGCTACATAAATTGTTAGGTTGAATTCCTCTGATTTCTCAATGATTGGTTGATAGCTTGTAGCTGATCAGATGTGCTGTAGCCTGATTAGAAACCTACTTGTTCGTTGGGCTTCATCTATGAGCTTTGTTACTCTTCTAGTTATTGCTTTTGAGAATAGTTTGTAGAGATTTGACATATATCTTATTGGCTTATAGTTATTTAAGTCATATTTGGAGCCCTATTTTGTGTAGCACTATAATGGTATTTGTTTTCCATTGTTCGGGTATGATTTCTTCTTCGAGTAATTTGTTAAATAGGGCGGTTATTGGGTTTATTAGAATTGATAACCTAGATTCAGGTATTCGTTCCAGACTCACCTCGAGTTTTTCCGTTTTTTAGGGTGGCTATTACATTTCTAATTTCTCTCTGAAGAAAAGGTGGGAAAGTCGGTTTGGGACTATTGTCCTCTATTTAGTCTATGGGCGTGTTGTTTTGTACAATTGTCTGTAAAATATTTTTGCTGCTCTTAGTGGGTCTTTTCACAAAGTCGCGAGATCGCCAGAGGGTTTTGTGGCTCCTAACATCCACTGCTTGCCTTGACTAAAACTCTTCCTTGCATTTTGTGTTGACCTTGTGGTTTCGAGAATTTGTTTTAACCATTTTTGTGCTATGTTCTCGAATGTTTGTTCTTAGTGCTCTTTTCGTTTGCTTGCCCACCTCTCTGTATTCTGCTTGCGACTTGACTGTCTTTAATCCTAACTTTTTCAGTTTTTCCCTCTCTTCTATGAGTGCGATGGTTTGCTGTGAAAGTTCTATTTTGCTTGTTTTATGCTTCTGCTGTCATTAAGTGTAGCTCGTTCTAGTGTGTTGTAGGCTTCTGACGTCAGACTGTCTGGGTTGATTGTATCATGTGATAGTTCCTTCTGAAGCTCTGTTAGGAAATCTTCTTTGTGAATTGCCCCTAGCTGTGGGATTTTACAGGTTTTACTCCAAACGGCCATCCTTTGTAATTTTTTATGGTTGCAAGAATCATTCTGTGATCGGTTTTGTATTTTAGTTGTTGGAGCACTTGTGTATATATAACTATGTATGGAGTTTTGCAATGGGATTTGTCTAAATGAAGGTGCCCTGAAATTTAACGTTTAAAAGTAACCATAAAGTTCAGAAATAAACATACATTCGAAGATCAAGTTACTGCAAAAGGAGACAGCCGAGTTAAATAATTGTAATCAATCACCAGATCTGTTCCACAATGTAGAAGGATTACTTTTATTGGTATAGACTATACGAGAAAGCGAGCGAGGGGGTGGGAATAGGCGTATCACATATCTGCCGGCTGTGAAGAGAGCTCTGGCATGTTGAAAGACAGACGCAGTAAACAACGTTTCATTTAGTAAAAAAGTGGACGTACTGTAGAATACGTCGTTAGTTGATATTGCGCGTACCTGATCTTACGTACAGTGAAATCCCACCAAAAACTAAAACAAATGTGCAGGCGATAGATCAACCTCCGTCTTAAAAGTCTCATTACCTGTACTAAATCATGAAGTACATAGTGAAGAACTAAAAGTTTAATTCCTAAGTTATTTTTTAGTTGTATTACGATTACTTCTATGTTATTGTATTCGTTTTAATTTGTTTCTGAATCTTGAGTTCATCCAGTTTCCTTACAATGAGCTCAGTAAAGTAGCAATATCACAATGAGAAAATGTATTTTAGTTTTCCCGCAACGAGAGGAAGAATTCAAAATCTCTTTAATAAGTCAACGACCCAATTCGAGGAGCGGCCAGTCCTTAAGAGGATCGGGGCACGTGACTTCTTATAATTTATTTATTTAATTACTGATATTGTTTAAAATGTTCTTGCAGATTATATATATATATATATATATATATATTCCCGCTACATCTCGTAATACACACACACACACACATATATATGTATATATATATATTAGAAGTCCCGGCCACGCGTTGCTGTGACTAAGGTATACGTTAAAATTTAAATTAAGTTACTTTCTTTCAGCCAGATTACTTAAACTAATACACACGAAATTAATAATATTGAAAATAAAATAAACACCGAACACACTTAAATTATGAAATAATCAATATTTGTAATTCAATTGAAATTCGCAGTTGCAACAAAAGTACAGCCTTCTGGATCTCTCTTTGTTAAATAATAAACCAGTTACCTTACCAAATTACCTTACACCGCCATCTGTTAGAATCGTATGGAATCACAGATAATCATAACTCTTTGTTAAATAATAAACAAATAATTTGCAATAAAAAATAATGCGATTATAAATTTAATTATAAACTACCGTAAGTCTCAAGTTAGTGAATCAAACTGCACACAGTGTGCAAAAGTTATTAAAATCGGTTCAATATTTAGGATTCAATCGCGGACACACAACGTGACACGAAATTTTTATATATTAAGATGTATAATATATATTATATATATATATATAAGAAAAATGAATGTTTGTACTAGATTTGCTCGGTTGCGTAATCGGTAGCGCACTGGGGTATCAATCCAGAGGCCCGGATTCAAATCCCGTCCGAGCATTTACTTTTATCATGTCATACATACATGTATGTATATATGTATATATATACACACATACATACATACATATATATATATATATATACATATATATATATACAGGCTGTAAATGAATTATACCGCACAAATTAACTACTTATGGATTGTATTATATAATCAATATGAGATAATGAACTAATGGTCTACGAATAAAAATGTCCGAGTTATGATTCAATTTGTAAAATGGATTGCACGCCGCTGATTATTTCAAATTAAAATTGAAATAATATGATACAGGGACTGTAACTTGCAACAAGCATGCGCCTTTAACTCAGTGGTTATATCAGTCTTAAACCGACGCAAACGTAAGATTGATCATCATGTTCGAAACTCCCTACAGTACGTCTACACTTTTTCTCCTTTCTTCCTTTATTATGTATGTCATGTAAATTAGTTACGTACGTAGATTCACTTCTGGTTTAATTGTTTATTAATTATTTTACAGAATACGGTATTGGAAAGTCGGCGCAGTACATGAGTTACAAAACTGTCTACATACGTATTGTACAGACAATTGCATGAAAGGTTGTAATAATAATACTGTAGAGTATAATAGGTTTCGCAAATAAATGTGGAATTGTACTCTACAGTAGTTACGTACTTAAATAAATTATAGTGCAGCGATTACAAGCGTAATAACATGAAGAGGTATAGTGTATGTACACATTGCATAAATATTATTGGAAAATAAGAAACAATACATTTATGTAAACCAGAAAAAAATAAAGCACATGTAGACTCATTAGAAAAATTGTTCAAATTGGCCACCTCAATTCTCACAACACAGATGACATCGGCGACTGAAGTATTCTCGTGCCCCGTTCAAGATACCAGATGTCTCGCGGTTCACATCACATACTGCGATTATGCGTGCAACTAAAAGTTCATCTGTATCAACAGGGTCGCATACAACAATGTTTTCAGTTGTCCCCACAAAAAACTAATGGACAGATATCTGGAGATCGAGCTGGTCACACTACAGTTGAATTACCTCTTCCTATAATCAGCGGCCAGGATACACTTCTTCCAAATTATTTCGCACATTGCGGCAGAAATGGGAAGGAGCCTGATGTAAAAGGAACTTCTTTTAACAATCTAAGTAGAACGTGCTCTAAAAAGTTTTATAAATGACACCATTTAATCTCTGGAGAAGAAGGTCGGGGCCATTGATGTGGTCAGAAATTACGCCTACCTGTACGTTCACCGAAAATCTCTTCTGTTGACCTCTCTCAAAGATGATGTGAGGATTTTCATAATCCCACATATGACTATTCTTTGAATTCAGAACCAGCCCATCCGTATTTAATATTGCCTCCTCAATGAATAACACCAAAGAAAAATAGAGTAGAGCAGAGCGGTGGCCGTAGCAAAGCCCAATTATAAAATTGTATCCGTTGAGCGAAGTCCACTGGCTGTACGTCTTGTACTTTTTTTTCAGATGAAAGGATAGAGCTGGTCTTCGTGCAGGAATCTCCATATGGTTAGATTGTTCGTGCCCATTACACGTCCGATAGCACGAGTACTAGTAGAAGGATCATCTTCCACCCTACGAAGAACATTTTCTTCGAACTCTGCAATGCGGCGCGTACGTCTTTCACCGGCGCGGAGTCTATTCTGTTTACCTTTACATGCCATGCTCCCGCAAACGCCTATTAACAGACCCGAAGGTTGTTCGGATACCGCTACGCGTACATGGCAGCAGCTCTAGCACCGTTACCTTGTGTTGCACCATAATTCAGATGCAGTTCGGCAAGTTCAGTATAACTGTAAAAATGTTCTCCATGATTCTTTCATGTATTGCGACCGATACTGAAGTAACTTCTAATAAGATGTTCATGTAATAACCAATATGGAAATGGGTATTTTGCGCATGCCTATAATGAACAAATTTCAGTGTCAACATATCACAGTACACACGCAGGGAAAGAAAAAAAAAGGTAAAGAAAAAAGTGGCCTGCCTAGATTTGAACCATCAGTGTTCGAATCTCAAATCCATCGCGCTAACCATTAAGCCATAAGATTCTGCCTGTTTTACTCTGAGCTAAGGCTAACATTGTAACGATTCTACTTTAAGAAGTGGAGTGGCGTGCAATCGTCTGCTAAGTTCGACTTTTAAGGAATTAAACGGTGTTGATGAATATTATAAATTGGATCTCGGAATTAATACTAAGATCTGAATTATTCTAGTATAATTTTCTCTTCTACTTTGCTCTTCTTTTGGTTTATCTCTATTAATTGTCGATTACTGTGATTACCTATAACTCGCCCATTTTCCCTCATAGACCATTGGTTCCCTATTTCAAATTGCTTGTATATCACTACTCTGTAAGCAGTTAAATTTTACGGTATAATTAATTTACACCCTTTATATATATATATATACATATATATATATATGTATGTGTGTATGTGTGTGTGTGTGTATTTCACATTGGAAGAAGGTAATTTATGTTTATACAGTGTTAAGAAGAAAGAGAAATATGAATTATTTTATCTTGGTCACAATCCTTGTGAATATAATCCCCCGTATAAGGACAGTGTACTTGTGGTGCATTTCTGTTGTCAGTGTTCACGAGACAGAACGTTTCAACTTCAGTTAGAGTTTGCTGCACATCCATAGTGTTACTTCGGTGACAAAAGCAATGCAGGCAGAAAAATACACAACATTATTCACTCCCTCATGCTTCAAGAATGTACTAAGAATCTGTGTTAGGTTACTCATAAACAGGCATACACTTTCCTGACGTAGTAGGTAGTTCTCGGTAGTATAGTGGTCAGTATCCCCGCCTGTCACGCGGGAGACCTGGGTTCGATTCCCGCCGGGGAGGATATTTAATGTTCAACATTTTTAGTCCACCGCTGTGGTTCGAGGTAGCGTGCTGCCTTGTCACGCAGCGGGCCCTGGTTTGATTCCCGGTCGGGACACTTTTTCTGGGTGAGGTTTTTATCGGGGTTTTTCCTCACCTGTAAGACAAATGTCAGGAAAACTTTAAGGCCCAAACGGTTCCCGAAATCATATGGCCGTCGCAGTCATCATTATTCATATTCAGATTTGATTAAGCTTAGGATTAGGGACTCTCCTGGTGCACCACTATCATCATCATCATCATCACCCATCGTATCATCGGGGCAACGTAACCCCGCCTTCCAGGCGCCCCAACCTCAGAAGTTGGTTATAAGAACGCCATGCGAGGAGGAACACTAGGAATGTTGAAGACAATCTGGGGCATTTGCAAAAAAACAAATACCTATAAGAAACATTTGACAATCAGTTAGTGTTACCAAAGACTGTTCATAAAACCAATTCTTTCACCAGTACCTTCCATCTATGTTGATAAGTTCTTGTTGTGAATTTTGTTGGTGTAAAAAGTGTTAATAATGAATTTAATAAAATAATTATAAAGCAAAACATTGTTATAAAACAGAATTATGACCAAGCTGTTAGGACAACTCAGAACAGGTAAGTGTATAAAACAAGTGACTAGTGATAAAAATAGATATTATACACTACTTTTCAACAGATCGCTATATAAAAGTGTGAGAGGATTTGCGGTTATCGTGTAAGTAATTCATTTTTTCTTTGTCAGTACTTGAGCGTGATGATTCATTGTGGACAAAGACGGGCGTGACTGATTTGAAACAATCCGTAAGAGTTAAGAAACACAGATTTCGTAAAAATCAACTGGACAATGAAATAATTGAGAGTAGATCTGATAGAAGTTACAAACATTAATTTGTTATATATTAGATTGCTAGTTTAGATGTTTTATTTGTTTTTACTTACACATACATATCTGTGACCTCCCACAACTCATTTCACGAACCTCCACGGCCTAATTCCAGGAGGTAGAAGAAGAGGCTGTAATGTTGTGGTATATCTCATTGTTTTACGATTCATATTGGCTCAAATGATCAGTCAGTATATACAGTATATGGGACATATCTTTAATTTGTTGTTATAATATTGAATCTTTTCTGTTAAACCTCACATATTTACTTTTTCCCCTTATGTATACATTGTGTTCTCTTGCATTAAACCCACCCAAACAGTGAAGTAGTTAACAAGGTAGGAATTTTCAAGTGATAACAAATTGTAATCAATATGAACAATCAAACCCGATGAATCATGGTCCCGCGGACGTTGCCCTCCTTCCATCCTTATCCTGAGCTGATGTTTTCCAATCTGTCTCTGTATAATTCATCTCCCTTATTTCAATCCCCATTTGTAACGTATGTCGTTCCCATGGAAGTGTACGAGACTTCACTCTTTTTCATTACACGTGGTTTTCCATAAAGATCATGTACTTCACAATAATGTAGTTATTTCCATTCACCTCCTTTTCTCTTTTGTAAAAATATTTTCCTAAGAACATTTTTTTTCAAAGCTCATAATATTTTCTGCTCCCTTTAAGCAAGAGACCATATTTCGCAAAAGGTACTGTTTTTGCAAAATAACATGAGTTCACAGAATTGAGCCTATCTTTAATTCTTTCTGTACCTCATTCATCTTTGTGATTATTGTTCCTATGAATTCGAATTTAGCCTCATCTTCAAAATGTTCCTCGTTTGTCTTAACTGTCCATTTCCAATATATGATGTGTTTATATATTATGTAAATAAATATTTGGTTTTAGTAATATTTATTTCCAGCTCTAGTTTCTTAGTACACTATTGAGAAACACTAAGAATTAGGCCTGGAAGTAAATATCAATAAAACTAAATATATGGTCACACGTAGAAATTCATTATATAATGGAAATGGACAGATAATCACAAATGCGAGAAATTTTGAGGAAGTGGCTGAATTCAAATACCTAGGAACAATAATCACAAATAGGAATGAGATGCACAAAGAAATTAAACATAGGCTCAATTCTGGAAATGCGTGCTATTTTGCGTTGCAGAGACTCTTGATGTCCCAACTCCTTTCAAAAACGTTAAACTGAAAATATATATATTCTACCAGTTATATTATATGGGTGCGAAACATGGACTCTTACTTTAAGGGAGGAAAGGAGACTACAAGTATTTGAGAATAAAGTACTTAGAAAAAATTTTGGACCAAAGAGAGATGAACAGACAGGTGAATGGAGAAGACTACATAACAATGAACTACAGGGTCTTTATGGGAAGCCAGATATAATAATAGTTAAGTCTCGTAGACTGCGATGGGCAGGACATGTTGCACGAATGGGGAATGAAAGACTTGCATGGAAGCTTCTTGTAGGAAAGCCAGAGGGAAAACACCCAGTTGGTAGACCAAGAATGAGGTGGGAGAATAACATTAACTATGATTTGAGGGAAGTGGATTATACAGGGAATGATTGGAAAGCATTAGCTCAGAATAGGGATGTATGGAGAGCTTATGTCCGCGCGGCCATGAACCTACGGGTTCGATAGTGCCAGTGAGTAAGTAAGTTTCTTAGTTTTATTTAATAGGATGTGCGTGTTTGATGTTTTATTACGTTCGTCCAGCTGGAGACATGGGTACTCTCCTGGTGGAAAGTTTCTTAACCAGGTAAATTTAGTTGAGCTTATTTCCTTATATATGTTAGCGAGGGACATGTAGTTGGTGCATCCCTCGAGGAGACATCTATTGCAAAACTAAAGTATTACTTGGATGGAAGAAGATCGGTTAAATGTTGCTCAGCGACCTTTTTATTCCGGCTTCAGATTCTTTTAACTAGACTAAAAACCTTCAGGCTTGGGATCCATGGCTTAAAGTTCCTCCCGAAAGACTTGTCTTTTAGATTTTTCCTTCGTAAAAAGTCAATCGAATCCGGACGGGTTTGAATCCACGATTCTCGGGACCAGAGACAAGGAACTTAACAACGAGACCACCGAGGCCGACAGTATGTGTGTTGGCTTTCAGTTTTTTCTCGCTAATGCCTAATAATACTACATTATCAGCATATACAACAGCTTATTAATATCACTAAGTTGAACGCATCTTTATTGTATAAAGCTTGGATTTCATGCTGTAACACTAAATTGAATGGCAGTGGTCACGATCTACCTCCTTGCATTAACCTATTATGAATTCCAAAATGTTTGCCTACTCGTACGCTAATCTTTTTGCCATTTAGACTTATTATTAAACCGTATTTTTCTCGGAACTTAATCCAATAATTGGGATGGCCCTTCTTCTCTCTGAAACCTTTAATTCATTATCGTGAGCATTATTACTTGTATTTCACTAAAGAGCCAAGGGAACAGTATCAGAAAAGGAAGATGAAAAATGCGATTTGCCTCAAAGCGATATCTCTTGCTGAATAGATTCTTTTCATATCACAAGATTGCTTGTAAGCATAGGAAGATCGAAGCACATTTGGAAGCTTTCAAATAGAATTGTAATAACATTATGAACCAGATACAAGTTTGATTGACAGTCGGATTTACTTGGTATATTTCCTTGAATTTCCGAGAGATGAAAAGCGCACAGGGAGAAATCACACAACAATGACCATAGCAAACATAATCAAAGATCCATTAACAGAGTTGGTAACAGAAGAAGAGGGCTAAATCATTCCGAGTCCATTGTTGTAATAAGTCTATGTAGAGGTTTATTATGGGATTGAATTGCCCTATTGGTTCTTCAAATTTCATATTCCATAATTAAGTGCTTTCCGGCTATTTTAAATCGGTTGTACTAAGCAATTTTATGGTTATGTCAGAAATAAATTGGTCTATCAAGGCCTTTATAAATAATACGAACCTATTTAATGCTATGAGTTCAAAATTTCCTCTGAAAGGTAATTAAGCAGAATCGATTGCTCTTTCATTCAAGTCAGTTGACCTCTACGAGGAAACAGACATTCATTTCCGTAATGATTTGACTTATTCACCGTGTTTGAATTTTAAACAATACTTATAGGAATGTTTAATATTTTATTGACCAATTGGGGGATTGAGAAGGAAAACGCTTTCAATTGTTTTCTCTCGATTCTCCTAATATTTCATGCACATATTCATTATGAAAATGTTTTGTTAGACCGGAAATAATTGAATGGAATAATGCTCTAATTTGAGTGAAATATTTGAAAATAGGAATTAAAAAAAACAAGGTATTGTTTTATATTTACGCAATTCGAGTATTTTAACGCGTGTTGAAGCCTAATAAGCGAGTTCACTTGCATTACGTTTTATTGTTATTGCTAATAAATACAAATAAAAGGCGTTAAATATTACGAAATTATAAATTCTCTCTGATTGTTAAAAATAAGTCCTATATCCATGCATAGAAATTCTGTCCGACGGCAGGTATTTCACTGAAATCATAGCATTTTTATGCATATCATTGCAGCTTTACTAGGGAATTATAGGTGTGGTAGCTTCCCGTCGCTTTCCACATTGGTGAAGGATGAAGATGATAATGATAAGGATGATTATGATGATGATGGCCGGATGATTTTCGGAGACCGTTGGGCCCTACGCTTCCTGATATTTGTCTTACATGTGAGGAAAAACCCCGAACAAACCTCACCCAGGAGCCTGTCCCGACCGGGAATCGAACCCGGACCAGCTGTGTGACAAGGCAGCACGCTACCCTCGAGACCACAGCGGTGGACTATATCAAATTAAATTATATTAGTAAACCGAATGTCTATTTAATATATCCATGAAATTAATCGTGTATAAAAGTACAGCCCTGGTTGCTCTATTAAGTTTAATATAATAATAATAATAATGATAATGACGATGACGACCTAATTTACTGGCGCTATCGAACCCGGATTTCATGGTCGCGGAAGAAAGCCCTCGATCGGCCTACGTCTCTATCATGAGCTATCATCCCCTCTATAACTTAACTCTTCAAACAATGGTATTTGATGTCAATCATTTTCAAATTTCCCCTTTTTGGCGTTAGCTTTTCATTTTCACTATATAATAAATGCATGCGTCAACACGTATTTAGGTTTTATTGATATTTACTTTCAGCTCTAATCTCTTATTCTCCTCAATAGAATGTCCATGTTCACCCTTAGTATCTCTTGCTATCGTCTAGTATCGTCAGCATATAGGATACCAACAGCTTATTAATACCATTGAGTTTTACGCCTTCTTTATCTTCCTAAGACTTACTCCTTGCTTTAACCCATTGTCAATTTCAAAAGTATCTGAAAATTGTTTGCCTACATGCAATCTACTTTTTTTGCCATTTAGACATATTTGTATAAGTCTAACTTTTTAAACATTCGGAGAATTCCAGCAGAATAACGTACAATTTCTTCCTCTTAATTGAATCATATGCGTTTTTGAAGTTTACATTAAGTTGATGCACAGGAGCTGTTATATTTTCATTTATTTTCTAAAATAAGTCTTACATTAAAAATCTGATATATTGAAGACCTATTTCCTTTATATCCACTGTATGTCTGTTATTATTTCTCAATATAAGTAGTAAATCTTGTTACTAATAGGTTTGTTAGAATTTTATGAAGATCGATGTAATAAACCCCCCTCTAGTTGTTGGAATAAATTTTATCTCCTATCTTATGGAATGATATGATAATGGATTCTTTCCATTCATTTGAAAGAGTCTCTTTTTCCCAAATCATATTAGGCAACTGGTGTATCTTCTCCATCAATGTTTCTCCCTCTGTTTTATCAGTTTTGGGATCCCAACAGAACCTGATGCTTCATACATATTTATTTATTTATTCTCAGACTTGACAATGTCTTTGACATCTTCTTGCGATCATTTCAAGATCCTATAGCTAATATCCATTCCTATCTTTATTTTCCACGCTATTTCTTCAAAACCTCTTTCATCTTTATTGTGAATACTCCTCGTGTCCTTGTTATTTTGATCTTCCCCTCTTACTTATTTCTATTAATAAATCCTTTTTGATGGTCTGTCTACCGACATTATTTTCATATGTCTAAACCACATTAATTTATTGTGTTCCTTTCTACCTTCTTCTAGCGATATTTGCATTTTCATCTGTTCTCTTACCATTTTTAATATTATTAATTTCTAATTTCTAATTTAATTTCTAATTTTTCTTTCCTCAAAATTCTTACTAATCGTTACCAGAAGTTAATCTCTCTTGAATTTAATTTGTCTACTGTTCTTGATTTCTAATGCCGTATCTCTGTCATATGTATATTATTATTGTCAACAATTGAAATATTAATGTTATTATTATTATCCGATTGTTTATAGACCCATCAAATGTGTATTACATCGCTTATTTAATAACTAAAGACGTAACCTGTAAACGGTATTAATTTGAATATTTATCTCGTAGACAAATAATTTTGCCTCGTCCTGTTGAAAAAATTGCCTCTTCTTGTTCGTAATGAGAGATATCTCCCCAAATTAACTTATTTGACAAGGAGAACGATTCAACAATGTACGATCGATATGGTAGAGCAGGAAATGCCAAACGAAAACAACTTCAAAAATTACCAACAAAAAAAGATTATGTTGCTCTAAAAAATTATTAAATGTTGTATAATGAATTTACATTATTGTTAATAGTTATTGATTTTTCCCAAGGCCAAAGAGATTTAACAATAAAGATATGCTATTTATAACTATACAGCCGGCTCAGAAATCGCCCGGAAGTAAGATCGGAATACATTACCGAACATTTCGCAAATATTAAACATTGTAATTATTTTTCGCTTCTGATGTATTATTCCCTAAATAGTCACTCCAAATCCAACGCTTTGTTGGGATTTTCATTAGACAAAATCATTCGCGGCTTTGTCGTTCGTGATTTTTTTTCAGAAAAACACAACTTTTATTATATTGCTGTTGATAATGTTTTATTTAAAACCTCAATATTGACCAGTTGATTTGTGTATTGACTATTGTTTAGGATACTAGAGAAAAAAATATTTACCTGAATTCGGATTTTATTTCACGATATCCAAGAGATTGCCTACTAAGGGAGGGGTTAAACACGGAAAATTAAGCAAAGTAGCCAAAAATAAAGCAGGTGAAATATTTTGTCTCAACTACATTATTGTATGATTGACTAATATCTAATAAAATAAATTATTTTCAAAATTTGGGAAGTAATATTTCCTTTGAAAGAGAAGAAGATGTAAGAACGTTACTACATCACTGGAAGTACTGCTATAGTTCTATGAAACAGAATCCGATACAAAAGCATTCCAGGATTAAATTATTAAAACACTTTCACAGCCACCTTTCCTGTATGGAACCGATACTTGGGTTCCAAAACATAAATTATATCTGCAGGAAAAGAGGTTCAATCTTTGATGAATTAATTTCTCGAATATGAGGAGTGATAAGAAATATAACTCTTTTCTCGAATTCTCATTGTATTGAAATTTCAGTCTCTATTTCATACTTTCAGCGCGGGATAACATGTTAATTAGGAGGCTCCAGTGTGGCTTAGGGTTAATGCTCTTGCCTATCAACCAGAGGGCCAGAGTCCATTTCCTGAAAGGGTTCAATATTTTGTTGACTTTTTGCAGGGATTTCCTCAACTCTATTACAAACGCCATGAAATTCAGATCACAGTTGTTGTCTCTTTATT
>JASPKZ010006863.1:0-10826 GCA_030220185.1 Diploptera punctata
ATTTTTTAGGACGGAAGAATCCAAGGAGCCAGTCCTCCGGGAAGGGAACTTTAAGCCGTGAGTCCGAGTCTGAAGATTTTCAGGCTCGTAAAAAATCCTTAAGCCTGAATGAAAAGGCCTCTAAGCAAAATTTACCGAATTTTCCCGTCCTAGTAATACCGTTGGTTTCCTAGATGTCAGTATGAGGCGGAACGCTGACCACGTACCACTCATTCAAATGACACCTATACGAAAACAAGTGTAACTAAATTAGTATAGTTCAAATTCTTTCCTGTAGGGGGCGAGCGCCTAAATCTCTGTAAAGGGAAAACATAGGCTTAGCAATACAATACAAATTATTTGTTATTATTAAAACAAAAACATTATGGCATTTCAACGTGTAGATCCTGAAGAATTAAAAATGTACTTGACAATTAATGTTTTGGAGCAGGTGAATAATTTTACATATATAGGATGCAATATCTTCATATGAAGAAAAAGGATGTAAATGCAAAATATAAACTTTTTAAGAATTTTAGGGTTAATACGTTTTATCTTCAAGCTACAGTTAGTCCAAAAATATTCAGTTAAGACTAAAAGTGTAAAAAACACTGGCTCTTCCAACTCTTTTGTATGGTAGCGAAGTATTGACTTGAAACAGAAGGTATACAGACACTTGGATCTGCTGAAATGAGATACCTTCGGAGGACTGCAGGATACACCACTACTAGATCACAAAAAAAAATGAAGGCATTTAGAAGAATTACCACATGGAACCTTTAGAAAACAAAAATTTTGTGATATAAGTCAAGATGGATGCAATATGTTCATCGAATGGAAGATCACAGGATACCCAACAATGTTAAGCTATCAACCTGCCAGGAGGAAAAAGACCAGGATGTCCACTCAAGACTTCTGGATGGTGTTTCTCTTGAGGCCGACACAGGTCAACAAATGGGCCTAAATTCGTGAATGTCCTATGATGATGATGATGATATTATTGCAATGTTTTTAGGACATATGTATAGTTTTATGTATTAATATATAGTTAGCAATTAATTCTAAGGCTAATGATCTAAAAAGTCCATATATTGAATTAAAATTAGCTTGATGTATGTTTGATTTGCAAGGTTGGTACAACAATCTTTGTTGTACATATTATATCCTAAAGGCCCTCCATGGGTGAGTAGGACTGTTTTACCCACACATAATAATCGAATTGATTCAACTTGGATAACCTCCCCTTCCAGTCCTAGCGGCCAGAGCTTCCATGTAGTTTTCTGATATATCCACACTGAATTCAAACCATCCCTAAAAAATAGTCAGGAGTAAGTCTTCCAACAACCATACGAAGCTAGTTGCATGTAATGATAAAACCAATCAGACGGGCACAATGAAGTTGTCTTGTATAATGTCTCCAGGCTGCCCTCACAAATCAGAAATAAACTATTTCAAAATGTTTATCAAGCGGATTCCTTTTCTTTTTTCTATTTTGTTTTGAACATTTTGCTGAAAATTAAACGAACTAAAACTAACTCACTGCCACTACCGACCCGTAGGTTCATGGCCAACGCGGATATAAGTTCTCCATAATCCCTATCCTAAGCTAATGTTTTCCAGTCATCCCCTGTATAATCTACTTCCTGAAATCATGGTTATGTTAATCTACTACCATATTCTTCCTAGCAACTGGGCGTTTCCCCTCTGGTTTTTCTACCGTGCTCCTCTTTCGTTTCCAATTCGTGCCACATGGTCCTGCCCATGGCAGTATACGAGACTTAAACTGTTTTTTATTTATATCCGATTTCCTATGAAGACCATGTAGCTCAGTGTTATGTAGTCTTCTTCATACATCTGTCTGTTCATCTCACTCTACGGTCCAAAAAAATTTCTGAAACCTTATTCTCAAATACTTATAAACTTTTGTCCCCCTTAAAGTAAGAGTCCATGTTTCTCATCCATATAATATCACTGATGGGAATAACAGTTTTATATATTTTTTAGTTTAACGTTTTTGAAAGTAGTCAGGAGTACCTGTAATGCATAATAGCAACGCATTTCAAGAATTGAGCCACGTTTCAGTTTTTTGCATCTCATTCCTATTTGTAATTATTGTTCCTAGGTATGTTGAATTCAGCCACTTCTTCAGAATTTCCCTCATTTGTCATTGCTATCCATTTCCATTATACAATGTATTTCCGTGTGTGCGCATATATTTAATTTTATTTATGTTTACTTTGAATCCCACTTTCTATAGTGTTACTCTCTGAAAATAAAACACATGTCTAAATCAAAATAATTTTTCTAATCACAGACAGAGTAACATTACTCAAAATATCTCTTCCTCTCTGTTTTGCTTGATGTGCACAGGGCATGAATATCTTCATTATTATTTACAGTCTGTTGCACGCAAGCGAAATGCAATTCCACTGCTACAACAGTTTTCTCTACGTTCTTTATTGTAATGTTGTGCACGAGAATTTTTTTATTTCCCTCTATTTTCAGACAATAATAAAATCCTTTTCCACGTAATATTAAACATAAATTACCTTCTCCCATTTAATGCAGTACACCATCAACTTATTGATATTACCGCCTCACTCAACAATACATGTCATATCTTATATTTC
The DNA here is from genome assembly GCA_030220185.1 of Diploptera punctata. Classification (NCBI taxonomy): domain Eukaryota; kingdom Metazoa; phylum Arthropoda; class Insecta; order Blattodea; family Blaberidae; genus Diploptera; species Diploptera punctata. Next base: position 2,610 of record JASPKZ010006863.1, read on the forward strand.
TTGCAACAATCTTCCAATTTATACATCTCATTATTCTTCTGTTCCATCATTCCACGTCAAATTATGTCGACCTCATCTTACTTGGCTTCCATGATTTTTATTTTTTTAAATTTATTTATTTATTTTACCTGATGGAGTTAAGACCGTAATATCTTCACTTCACCAGGGTTAAATTATACATATAGGTATAGGCTATACAATATAGAGTTGACAAGGGAAAGAAAGAAAAATAGTAATAATAATGATGATGATATGATAATGAATAATAATAATAATAATGATGATGATGATGATAATAATAATAATAATAATAATAATAATGATGTTGAATGCAGGCTTTTCACGGTTCGGTAATAATCATAATGTTGAGTGATTCCGGGTTCTGTGGCCGTGGTCCATAGTTGGTGTTGATACCAGACGTTTCGCCCTCAACTGCGGAGGGCATCTTCAGTGGCGAGTGCTTCTAGGCGTGTTTCCTGGTCGGAAGCTCTACTTAGAGCTTCCGACCAGGAAACACGCCTAGAAGCACTCGCCACTGAAGATGCCCTCCGCAGTTGAGGGCGAAACGTCTGGTATCAACACCAACTATGGACCACGGCCACAGAACCCGGAATCACTCAACATTATAATAATAATGATAACTCACTGGCACTATCGAACTCGGAGGTTCATGGTCGCGCGGACATAAGCTCTCCATACATCCCTATCCTGAGCTAATGTTTTCCACTCATCCCCTGTATAATCTACTTCCCCCAAATCATAGTTAATGTTATTCTCCCACCTCATTCTTGGTCTACCAATTGGGCGTTTTCCCTCTGGTTTTCCTACAAGAAGCTTTCATGCACCGCTTTCATTCCCCATTCGTGCCACCTGGTCCTGCCCATCGCAGTTTACGAGACTTGTGTTCTCATTATATCTGGCTTCTTATAAAAACCATGTAGTTCAGTGTTATGTAGTCTCCTCCATTCATCTATATGTTCATCTCTCTTTGGTCCAAAATTTTTTCTAAGAACTTAATTCTCAAATACTCGTAATCTCCTTTCCTCCCTTAAAGTAATAGTCCATGTTTTGCATCCATATAATATAACTGGTAGAACAATAGTTATATATATTTTCAGTTTAACGTTTTTTGAAAGGAATTGAGACGTCAAAAGTCTCTGTAATGCATAATAGCACGCATTTCCGGAATTGAGCCTATGTTAAATTTCTTTTGTGCATCTCTTTCATATTTGTGATTATTGTTCCTAGGTATTTGAATTTATAATACTAAATAAAAATAATAATAAATAATAATAATAATAAATAATAATAATAATAATAATAATAATAATAATAATAAACAACCTATAATTTTGATTAGTAAATACAAGTATCTTATTTCCCTGTAAGGTTCACTTTAGTTCTAAGCAAAACATTGCTTTCCATCTAAATCTGCTGACTTTAATTCATTATAAACAAATCACGTAGGTAGTATTGGAAGGGAACTGTCAACCACTGAATGCCGAAACCTACCTTTAAATTACATCCAGAAAAGCGTTGTGATGTAAAAGGTCGTGTCCAAAAAATGGTCCGTTTTTAAACTTCAATGTACTAAAATGCAGCGCAAAATATTTCATTTAATCTAGAGGAAAGTAATACAGCTACTGAATTACTAGATTGGATCACTTCACTAGCTGCCGTCCGTATCTCACTCTACTCCGCTGTTATTAATTCAGGGAGCCCATCTGCTCCGTACAGAAGATTGCCATTGCTGGATTCTGGCTTAGATTTTTGTGTTTTGTAGTTAAAACGGCAGATAAGTTTTTGGATACGCCTTAGTACGTCACAACGCTTCTCTGGGATAATGTTTAGGTAGATTTCGGCATGCAATGGTCGACAGTTCCCTTCTTAGTATATAAATTTATTTCTATCCGAAATAATTTAATAATTTTCTAACAATGGTAATTACTTAAACTGGGAACCCAGATTTGAATATAGGTTATTTATTCTATAGTAAAAAGTAAAGTATTCCCACGACAGGCCTCAGGAGGCCCTTGGGGTAGTGGAAGGTTAAGGCTCCCACTATTTCTAGACAATCAGCACTTGATGTCAGCCGGGTTGTCAGCCCTGCGTGACGGCCGCCTTTACCCCAGAACAAGCGTCTGGTACTCATTTCCGTTAGAGGCTGAGTCGACCCCAGGGCCATAGTGCCGCCAGAAGGTTTTGGGTCAGTTTAAAAATCCTGACCCCACCGGGACTTGAACCCTCGACCTTCCGGCTCTGTAGCGCAGTGCCTTAACCACTACGCTACGGCGTGCCCCATTTATTCTATACCATGCTGTATTTTCTAATTGAAGGGATCGGCTGCAAAACATGATAACTGACAATTCTTGAAAATTGAGTTGTAGCATATAAACTGTGATATGTGACCTCTTGAGGTATTTTATGCATGTAGTTTTTGCATCTCTCAATAGATAACAGATGTATTGTCATAGTAAATAAAACTAAATAAAACTAACAGAACCAAATGCTTCAGGGAGGTCACATCACAGTTTACATGCTACAACTAAATTTTCAAGAATTTGTCAGTTACCATGTTATACAGCCGAACCCTTCAATTGATAATATTGTATATCAACAACTGCATAGTGATACTATTGAACACGTACGTTTATGGCTCTCCACACACCCGTATCCTGAGCATAAGATTTTCCAATATTCCCATATATAATTTGTCCCACAAATAATGGTTAATATTATTCTTCCTTCTTCACCTAACTACTGGGCGTTTTCCCTATGGTTATCCTATGAGTATTTACATGCCTCTCTTTCAACTCTATTCGTGCCACATGTCTTGATCCGGCAGTCTACAAGACAAGACTTAACTCTCCTTATTTCATCTGGTTTCCCATAAGATGATGCAGGTCACGGGATCGTTTTGTATAAGAAACACACACACATATAAGTTATATATATATATATATATATATATGTATATGACATGAAAAGAAAAACAAATACTTTCACGGGGATTTGAACCAGGATCTGTGAATTCATACTTCAGTGCGCTGTCACTTTCGATATCCAAGCATTCCTAGCACAAACATTTATTTTTCTTTATATATATATATATATATATATATATATATATATATATAATTACAACAACGAAATATATATTTTTCAACGATGCAGAAGAACTAAAACCTAGTATTGAATGCACTTATTTAGGAACAAAATTAGACCATTCAGGCGATAACACAGTGGAAATTTAAAATAGAATCGCACAAACAAAACAAGCAATAAATGCTTTAAACTCTGTTTGGTGGAAGCAAAAACATTACAAAAAATACCAAAATTATAAATATATCAAACCATAATTCAGAGAATTTTAACATATGGTGCTGAAGTCTGGCAAATTTCTACCAAGGAAATGAAAAAGAATTTTAAGTATAGAAATGGATGTTTTAAGACGATCAGCTGGAAAAAACTAGAATGGATAGAATACGAAATAAAGAAATAAGGGAAATTATGGTACATCATAGACGTTATAGAAAAAGAAGAGATTACAGTGGTATGGCCATGTCAAAAGAATGCCAGAGCAAAGATTGCCTAAAATTGTTATGGAATGGATCCCAATAGAAAGGAGGAAGACCGAAGAAAACTTGGATAGAAGGGGTACAAGCAGCTATGAATATCAGAGGATTGGAGGAAGATCAATGGATGGACAGAGAGGAATGGCGTTTGGTTTCCGGAAGACGGCGGCAGCTGCCATGATACCGGATGATGATGATGATGATGATGATATATATGGCCTATTACAATAGTTCTATTAAATATGCGAATATAAAATTATCCGTTTCGTCTTTTTTCTTGAGATGAATTCGAGTAATAAAAGTTTCCTTTGGATAGGTTACCGCCTAACGCAAGGTAGTCCATTGTTGACTGGAGCGGCAGTATAGTGTTTTTCCCAAGTATTGGGTGGAATTGTTATACCACAAGGACTCCGCCCCAGAGCCTCGTTTTGTTTGGTCTAAACAGGTTTATACCACTTGATGGTGAGGTTGGGAGTTAGGTAGGAGAGGTTTTTTTGTATTGTATATCACTACCATTTGTGTCCCCAACCACATATTGAGAGCTCATTGGAAACAGGCTCAAGTAACCTAAACCTAAGTATGACGATGATGATGATGATGATGTGAATATAAATAATGAACTATGATTTTTATATATAACCGCCAGGGTCGATGGATTTTTTACGGAAAAATCCAAGAAAGCAAGTCCTCCTGGAGGGACTTCAAGCCGTGGTCCCGAGTCTAAAGATTTTCGACTCGTAAAAGATCATTTAATTAAGCCTGAATAAAGAGAGACCTCTAAGCAAATTTACCTACATTAACGTCCTAGTAATACTTAGTTGCCTGTTAGATGTCTCGTTGGGTCGGTGTGTTGACCGCGTGTCATCCTGAGCAGATAAGATAATTATGTTCCAAGTCACCTCAACGGCAGATTCGGCGCCAGAAGGAGTCCTTCATCACGGCAGATCTGGCGGCAGTGGCAACCCTCTAGATGGGGTTAGTACATCCCAGAAGCTGGGCCTAAAGCTTCGCGGTGGCAGCCCCGCCAATGGTCTACTCTGCATAGCGTTGGGTACCGCGATCAGAGGAAACATATTACTCGTATTCTTCACAATGGAAACTCGGACGGACTTAACCAAAGAAAGAGTAAAAGGCTTGCATAGATGGACCAGATAAGAAACGAGGATATCCGTGAAGAACTGCAGATCTACTCCATAAAAAAAAAGATATTTAACAACCAGATACAGTGTAAAGAACATGTAGAGGAAAGAATGGAAGAACGTAGATTACCAAATACAATCTCCATTATTTTCCAAGAGAAGAAGAGATGTCGGACGTCCCGGAAGAGATGGTCTTAGATCTATTAGGAACACGGAACAGGCAACTTTTTCCTAAACCGGAAGTGAAGAAGAAGAAGAGAAGTTCCAAGTCATCTCGAAAGTACCAGCGCTTGTCCCTGGCATTCCGTCGTCCCTCCGTGCTCTCGTCCCTCGCACTCCGTCTCTATACTGGTTTCGGCCTTAGTTTATGTTGTACTGTAAACAAAGAGCGATTGGTATATTTTATGCGCCACCTGACTGCTGTCAAATTCCGGTGCTTATCTTTTCACCATAACTTAAGAACCTTGCCTCACACCAACTACCTCAACTCAGTATTAGCAATACTTCCAAACCTTTTGCTGTTAAATTAATATATAATATGGAATATCACTGAAAGGTCCGTCTCCTCAACTTAATTATATAACTGTGCGCTTTCGGGACTGTCCCTCATCGGCAGGATTGCGTAAGCATTTCAGCATCTATTGAGGACAATTGTTGCTTTATTCACTGGTATTTAACGCAGGTTGCCTTTGTCATTGGAATTTAGAATGGAAAGCGAAGGGGGAGTCCAAGTATTTCTGAAGTGAGGTTCTAAGTTTGCAAAAACTATAATTTACCAAGTCGCACATCTACACGTATTTTAGAAATTATAAAAATATTATTAAATACTCATTGATTAAGCCTAATGTCTTTCAATTAATTTCGAAAAGAGGAAGCGGCAAAATAGTCGTGGTACTAATACATATGATTGCCTACGTATTCAACACGAGCGGCCATGTTGGAATAAAACTGAATATCCCTCTTCGTCTGCGCGGAAATGGTGTTTGTTTAAATTTATATAAATTTATACTTACTGTTCATTATTTTCTTTTTTTCATATGTTATTTGTGTTTTATGTACTTTGTTATTGCGGATTAATTTTGTTCATACATGGAGTTATCTTATATAAAATGTAGATTTATCAGAGAACTGTTGCCCATCTACGCCGCTGGACTACGATGTCCATTAGGTTCATGTGGCTAATGAAATCACAATTAACCACGTGCTTCTGTTACATTACCACCTTAAACTAAGCCCGAAAGAAGTATAGTAACTTCTTATATTGGCTCAACAATAGTGCTAATTATAGTGGTCATTTTAACATAATTATACAGAGTGTCCCATTCAGTCTCCCACATTTTAATTAATCATAAATAACAAAGTATGCGGAATTATGAAATGAGGTTGGTATTAAACGAAACAGAAACTCAAAGAAATTTTCATTGCCACACATTAAAACACCTCTATAGTGCATCATATATTCAATCTTTTCTTCTGAAAAACGTGTACGAGCACCTCCTGATTCTTATTTAACGTTCCAGTCGCCAGTAACTTCTCAAACCATGCCTTAATGGTTTCCCATTAGGTGCATTTCACCATATTATCTTCGGTCATTTAATTATTGAGTTCTTAGTACTCAGCATACCAAAACAGTTTTTTGCTAGCCATTTGTTTTATGTCATTATTGTCCAACATGCGACAGATGAATTAACTGCCAACAATGAAACAAAACATTCTTTGAGTTTTCTCTTTCTTTTTAATACCACCTCATTTCATAATTCCGCATACTTTGAGAGTAATGATTAATTTAAAATATGGGGGGTTTTGAATGGGGGACACGGTGTATAATTTGTCATTATTTTTCCTTCGGATCCATGCTCAAAAAACTGGGCAATATTTCTTCGTTAATGTAACTTACTGTTGTGAACAGTAGGGCACATATTGGTACTTTTCCTATACTTAATTTTTACTTTTCCGCTGTTATCTGTGTTCACATTTTGCACTTATTATCTTGTTTTCATCATTATAGTTATTGTGAGTACATAAATAAACTGTACAATCTTTTTACGAACCTGTTGTGTCATATTCAATAGACTTGTGGATCTCAACAAAGGTGATAAAAATGTTTCTATGAATGTTTGAGAAGAAATGTCTTATAATTGAACGATCTTTGACAGCGTTCGTTGCTTCGGCGATTTGGAATCCGCCTACATCAGTCTAATATCTAAAATGAATGTTTGTATGTTTTTTGTTCGTCCTTAATGTGCGGCCATACAAGTGATGCTATTGTTGCGGGGCTGTTTCGCACAATGTTCAGAGATTCCGGGATGAATATAGGTATAAGAGAGTTGGATATCAACTCTTACACTTAAAAAATCTCCCTTTGTAGCGTAACGTGAAAAAAGTAGCTTTTGGACGCTTTAAATGGCTTACGCGCTTATACCATAACAAATACACAACATTAATGTAACAGAATCAAATATCTCAAAAGCTATCAAAATGCCGCGACAGATATGTTTATCTCTTACGTAAACTCACAATACCATGTTTTGTCTTCATTGATGCAAGAGATAGAGACAAGTACGTAATTCCTGTGTGCAAACATAGTAGCACATGGCGGGTATTGTTTTACGGTAACTCACAATAACGAATTTTGTCTTTCGCTTACTTATGCCAAGAAGTCGGATTAAATAGATCCGGGGCAATGGGTATTATGCGGCGAATCTTAAAACTTTATGAATACATTTTAAAATAATTATTCGTTTTACTATTCAACTAAACATTATTAGTACATAATTTTCGTTTTTCGGTCATTTTACCAAACATAAAGCACATTATTTTCATTTATTTAGGCGAGCAGCGCACGTCGTGTATTAGCTATGTTTTATAATGAGACCAACATTCTGAGAATCGCAATTGGTATTTTTAAAATATTTAATGTAAATAATGCGTTTTAAATGATAATTTATTAATCCTAAAAAAAGAATAGATACCAATTAAAAGTTTATAAATCATTATTCGAGCACGCTACATACGGTGCAGAAACTTTGCAGTTTGAAATAAAAATGTGAGTTTAAAACTTACGTTACTGAATGGATTGTTTTAGAACCCAACTAGATATTTAAATTGGAAAAAATCAGAAGTACAATCACAGATAACAAATGAAAGTTCAAAATTCAATATTAGATTTTGGAGATACAGACAACTAGAATGTTGGTTATATACGTGGATGCCACAGAAAGATTCCCAGAAAAGCTTTGGAATGGATTCCCCTGGAAAAGGAAAGAAAGTCGACCTAGATTTAAATGGTGGGTGATATCAGAAGAGGTATGAAGGAGATCGGTTGGACAATTGGAATAGGAAGATAAAGAAGAATGGAGTAGAAGATAAACGTTTTCAAACGCTTTGGAACGGGATGCTTTTTTCTCCCTCTTTAGCTCTAAAATATATTTATTTGTTTAAAGACCAAATTTTATTTCAATATTATAACCCTATTAATGTTAATACCTTTTTATTATGTACGG
>JASPKZ010006864.1:0-45225 GCA_030220185.1 Diploptera punctata
CCCCCTGATTTATCAGTTCTGCTGGGATCTCATCTGAACCTGATGCTTTATACATCTTCAATTTTTCAATCGCCATTTCAACCTCTAACGCACTTGGCTCTGCGACTAGCATTTCTGCTGTCTGTAAATTATCCTCCTCAATGTCCTGTTCTGTATGTACATTTAATAGCTGATTAAAGTAACTTTTCCATCTATTTAATATACTCCTGGAATCTGCAATCATATCCCCATTTTCATTCCGAATTATGTTTGTTCTAGCCTGAAACCCTTTCTTCTCTATGCTAATTCCCTGATATAATTCTCTACTAATGTTTCTATTTTTTGCGTTCATTTCAAGATCATTCTCTCTTAAATATTCCCTCTTTTTACTCTTTAGTAACTTGGTAGTTTCCTGCCTAATACTACCCAATTACTCTAAATTTACCTCATTTGGCTCGTGTAACCATTTCATTTTTGCTAGCTTTCTTTTCTTTACAATGTCGGCACATTCCTCATCAAACCATTCCTTGTTTTGCCTCTTTTTTAAACAACCAATGTTTTCTGATGCTGACAATGTAATAGCATCTCTTATAGCCTCCAATTCTTTATTTATATCAGTTTATTCTTCGTTTGCCACATTGCCTCTGAAGATTCCAGTACTTCAAATCTATTAACAATTTTGATTTGGTATTCTTGCCGCATTTCATCATTTTTTAAGTTTTTTATTTCAAATTTTACAGAATCATCTTTAGCGTTTGTTCCTCTCATAAGCGATAGCCGTTGTCTGACTTTCACTCTGACCAGACGATGATCCGAATTGCAGTCTGTCCCTCTAACTGATCTAACATCCATGATGCTACTGTGCCAGCATTTATCCACTAATACATGATCTATCTGGTTCCGAGTTTCTCCATCTGGGGACGTCCAGGTGTATTTATGAATATCCTTATGCTGAAATGTTGTGCTCTTAACAATGAGATTCTTTGATGTGGCAAATGAGACTAATCTAACACCGTTGTCGTTACTATCTTCATGAAGACTGAATTTGCCTATTGTTGGTTTGAATATATCTTCCCGCCCCACTTTTGCATTAAAATCTCCTAAGACAATTTTCATATGATATCGTGAAAGGCTATCAAATAAGCATTCTAATTCTTCATAGAACTCATCCTTGATCTTGTCATTTTTATCTTCTGTGGGGGCATGTACATTTACAATTACAATGTCATGTTGTTTATCCTTTAGAATTATGTATGATGTCCTATCACTAACAAACTTAACATCTCGGATAGAGGATAGGATCCTCCTTCTGCCTAAAAAAAAACTGTTCCAAATGCAGGTCTTTCTGCACCCCCGTAGTATAATGCAAAGCTTCCTGATTCCTGACTACCTTCTCCTGGCCACCTAACTTCCTGTAAAGCGACTATATGCAAGGGCGATATATCTAATTCCCGCGTTAATATCTCTAGTGCCCCGCTATTGTCCTAACATTCCATGTTCCTATGAATATGTCCCTGTGTTTGAGCCTTGGCATGGGTTCGCTGAAGTAGTCCCCGCCCGAGACCGAATGGGGGACTATTTGACCTCCGGAAAATTTTACCCCAGTTGAACCCATGTCCGCATTTGTTGACGGTTGTATTTTTACGGTGAAAGATCGTCACTCTTTCGACCAAGGTACTTTTTTCGTCTGGCTTATCACCTTCGACTAGTCCGGCATGGGTAACCCTATCGGCAGCAATGCTACCACCGGCATAGCTCTCAGGACCATTTAAGCACACAAGCCACTCCACCACGACAAGGTAAAGATACCATGGAGGGAACTGTAACCTTTATATCCTCCTTAATACCCTATAGTGATTCCGGAAACAAAGGGAGAGTAATTATATGATACACATGTTTCATTGTTTGTGTTCTGTCTTCTATTATTGAACTAACCATGGTTACGCTATTGATATAAATTTGGAACATGTTCATAAAACTATGTAGGAGTATGTAGATTTTATGTTACTCTAAGCGTTTGTTTCCTAGGACCTACTGATGTATACAACATTTCAGCTCTAAACTTCTGGAAGACCTGATTACTTTAAAATTATTGGTAAGTGTGTAGAAAAGTACAGTTTTTTAAATAGTTAATTTTGTGAATGATAGAAAAGTGGGTTAGTCGTTCTAAACAAATCACTTATTATTTACAGGTATATTGCTTCGCTTCTAATATACATGCATCGGTATTTAATTTAAAAGCTAATTAAAATGAATAATTCTGAAATAAAAATAAAATAATACGGCTTCAAAGGAATACGTAAAATACATAGGGTGATAAATAGTAATAATGTAATAAAGAACAGAGCAACAGAACGGATTAATCAAATCAAAATTATAATTTGTAATGACAGAGATACAAAATAATTATTTTAGATTACGAAGTTTTTTCATTACTTAGGATATAATGTGACTGCCTGCCAAAGACGTAAATTGTACTCTATTTCACGTATTTTCAAGCTTCTGAATTCCTACACTCCTAGTTACCTGGCATCCGGATTTGAGAACTTATCTTCTTACCACAATATTGACACTAGGTCACAAGATAACAGTCTGCGAAGAATCCATATTCCTCTTATTCCACTTATTTCACAGTAGCCTCTGCCCGCTCCTGCAATTTCTTTCCTCAAGATATCAGGGGTTGCAGCACACTTGGCACTTTTATGTCACGCTTACAAATACATGTTGTTAAATAATTCATTTTTCTCGACAACTAAATTTATTATATGTCATTAATAGTTTTTTATCTGACTTTTCTATCTTGTGCATTTTATATTTCAAACGTTAACTCTTGATTGAATAAGAATATGTTGTAAATAATAATAAAATTGTAGAAGTGCCATGTACATTTATGTTCATTGTAATTTGGATGTAAGAATATTTTTTAAATTTATTTTTAACCTTAATGCCTTAACTATGCCAGGTGAAATAAAGCTATTATTATTATTATTATTATTATTATTAATAATAATAATAATAAAAATAAACAAATATAAAATTAGAGATATTTTATAATACATATGGAACCATTAGGGTGGTATATAATACTTCACGTACTGTATGTAACACGTGTGCTGGATTAACATTAATTTTTTATCTGATTATGAACTGTAACACACACATCCATTAGAATATGTGGAAGAAGTTTTCTGGTGTATTTAATTTATAACAATGATTAGTTAGATGAGTAAAATAAAGTAGGATTTATTATTGTCTACTTATAATTCACAATTTTAGTAAGCACTTGCTTATTTTACTTCTCAAAATTTTAATTAAAGACGTTATGTAAACTAATTATCTTCTAACTATGTTAGTAATAAATGTAGACTTCACTGTAGAAATAATTATTCTTTAACGAGACACCAATAATGGTTATGCCTCGGAGTGTTTCTTGAAATCAAGTGACGCTATTTATCCAGAACAAAGCGAAGAGTCTTTCATGATGCCAAATATATATTCAATATAAGCAAGTCACTATGTGTTGGCACAATTATTTCTAAAGTAACAATAAATCGTATTATGAAATCATTGTACAATATTTAAAAATATAATTAAACAATAAAAATATTTAACAAAAATAAAAACTATAAAAAACCTAAAGAGACGCAAATTTGCGGCAACAGAAGGCATTAAGATATAAGACATAGAATATACACAATTTAAATTTAAAAAATGCATAACATATGTTAATGTTATATAGGTGCGAAAATTGGATGGGTTAATAAATCAGACGGAAAGAAAACAGAAACAACAAAAATAAAGTTTTTAGACGTTCGTTGACGTTGCGTTCTGTTTGAGTTCGTTCATTTTTATCAAATACACTTTCCGATAATTACCGAGAAACGTTGTATGAACGATTAAATTATAAGTGAATATTATTATATACAACTTTACTCATTAGAGGTTTGCCTCAAGGACAAAGTGATACTGACAATTAATTTTCGAAATTGATTAAATTCATTTTGTAAATACATTAAACAATTTCAAATTGTAATTAAAGTATACATACTATAAAGTAGAAATTTTGTAAAGATGGTTTCATAAAATTGTAATTGATCCTCTAATGGCAGCGATGGCAATTTTAGAAAGATACACTCTGTCCCAATCTAAGAAATTCCAGAATTTAGCTAAGAATCCTGGTATAGTTCCTCTTGCCCCGATTATCAATCCTGTGACTGTAATACTATCTAATTGGTATTTATCTTTGCAATAATCAATTGGCTAGCAAGCACACGCTACCGAGTAACACCAAGAAATTGGGACGGGTAGTAAATATCTATAAAACTAAATATATGGTCACATATGGGAAAACATTATATAATGGAATTGAACAGCTAATGACAAATGAGGGAATTTTTGAGGAAGTGGCTGAATTCAAATACCTAGGAACAATAATCACAAACATCAATGGGATGCACAATGGAAATTAAACATAGGCTCAATTCTGGAAATGCATGTTATTATGCATTACAGAGACTCTTGACTTCCCAACTCCTTTCAAAAAAGGTTAAATTAAAAATATATAAAACTATTATTCTACCAGTTATATTATATGGATACGAAACATGGACTCTTACGATAAGGGAGGAAAGGAGATTGCGACTATTAGAGAATAAAGTTCTTAGGAAAAATATTTGGACCAAAGAGAGATGAACAGACTGGAGAATGGAGAAGACTGCATAACAGTGAATTACATGGTCTTGATAGGAAGCCAGATATAATGAGAAAAGTTATGTCTCGTAGATTGCGATGGACAGGACATGCGGCACGAATGGGGAATGAAAGACATGCATGGAAGCTTCTTGTGAGAAAACCAGAGGGAAAACGCCTAGTTGGTAGACCAAGAATGAGGTGGGAGAATAAAATTGACTATGATTTGAGGGAGGTAGATTATACAGGGGATAATTGGAAAACATTGGCTCAGGATAGGGACGTATGGAGAGCTTATGTCTGACCGGCCATGAATCTACGGGTTCGATAGTGCCAGTGAGTTAGTTAATAGTCAATTGTTGGCTCGTTTCAGTCAACGTCCTCAGATTAGCCACTATGAGTCTCAAAACGGATTGTGGGATCTAATATCATACCAATTTTAGAAGATGGTCTAAATGCAATAACATATATTCGTCTGTTCCCTCCATTAGTGGCCACATGAATTAGTTCATCTTTCTCTATCATTTTAACTAGTTCATTGTTGAAAAAAAAATCTTTGATGCCAGATGTCTCTCTCTCTCTCTTTCTGTCTTCCCTTCCTCCCTTTGTTCTTTATCCTAATTTCTATTCTATCCATTCATCCATAGTAATTGTGCCCGAGGGCAGATCTTTCACTGCAATCATAGAATTTTCATGCTATGCTTTGCAGCTTTACTAGGGAATTATAGGTGTGGTAGTTTCCCGTTGCTTCCCACACCGATGAAGAATGATAATGATATTGACCCATCCATCCATAGTAATTCTGCCCGAAAGAAGGCCCTTCACTGCAATCATAGCATTTTCATGCTATGCTTTGCAGCTTTACTAGAGAATTGTAGATGTGGTAGCTTCCCGTTGCTTTCCACACCGTTGAAGGATGATGGTGGGATGATAATGATAAGGATGATGACGATAGCCATATGATTTCGGGGACCGTTTGGGCCTTAAAGTTCTCCTGACATTTGTCTTACAGGTGAAGAAAAACCCCGAAAAAACCTCACCCAGGTGCCTGTCCCGACCGGGAATCGAACCCGGACCCGCTGCGTGACAAGGCAGCACGCTACCTTAGGACCACAAAGGTGGACTTCTATTTCATATCTACCTGAATTTTACTTCTACCACATAATTCTATGCAATCCAAACTACTTCATTACACATTATAAGGGAGATGTCTGTGGCGGTGCAGCATCTTAGAAAAACATTCACCACTGCTACAATTTTACAGATAAACAATACAAATTTGCATACATATAGATTATGAATTAGCCTTAATTTTGGTATAATTGTTTATTTTTTAGACAATTTCCTTTCAATAATGAAAGAAATACCGTTATTAATACCAGTAAACTTTACTCCAAAACTACTTAGCCAATCAGAATGTAACTTTGGACAGGTCATCACTGAAGTGTGTTAAATCAACTGATGTAAAATGAAGTAAATATGTCAATTTTGGTTCTGAAATATACAACTTTATACTCTATCGTATCAAAATTATATTGACAGTAAGTAATATATTGTGCCATAACATTATTTATGTTTCATAGTATGACTTCAGTTTTTCATCAAAATGAAGTTAAATATATTGGAAGTAATCCCTGAAAAAAATGGTTTCACTAGCTTCAATAGTTTTAGAAATATGTGTACCTTTATGTTGAAAAATGCCAATACGAGAAAATGACTACTGAAGTTCATACATATAATTCCGTATCTGACAGCTGGTTACACCTAGAACTCTCCATACTGGTAGTCCTGGTCATCATCTTCTCTTTCTCTTCTTATAGCTCTGTTGTTTCTTCTTGACTTCTTTTTCCATCTCTGTCATTGCAGCTTCCTTTTTCACTGATTTAGATTTGTCGATACAGCTAATTATGGGATTTGCGAACAACCCTTCCTGTATTCCTAACCCCTTCAATATTTATAACCTTTTCATATGGTCAGTATTATTACACTGTGACTGTTTTCTAGTACAATTATTTCCTTAAACTTTCTTGTCTTGAAAACAGGACGTGTTATCCCAATTTTCTAATTACGACCACTAAATATTATGAAAACACAGATTTTATTCCAAATAAAATCGACTATCATAAACAAACGTTTGGTTACACTGATAAAAGTGAAATCTGGTGTCCAGTTTGAAAACTAAGAAACAGAAGACTGAAGGTAGACATGATGATTGCAATTTAGGAGCAGAATGCAAAGAGAAACTTATGGGAATTATAAAATTACAGACGGAGTTAATCCAATTCTGGCGTGGTTTTTAAATGCATGAGGCATGATTTTCTTAATGTTTGAGGCACTTCTATATGAGATACGTAAATAAAATTTTCACAGTTTATCAAGAAAAGTTTGAAGATTTCAAATATCACATTTCCAAAAATTGGCATTTTTTACCCCCACCTACGAACATCCCCTCTTAACATTTTACTCACTATGGATTTCGGCGAGATTCGAACCTTGGCCATCAGATCTATAGCACTAAACCTTAACGATTTGCCTAATTAGCTAGGTTGAGAAAGTAATGTTTTTATAAGCATTATTTGTTATTATCTAGATTTCGGGAAATAATAATTCAATGTTAATATTTCCTACGAATTGTAAATTACGTATCACATGGAAAAATAACGAAACTACTTGGTTTTAGGTAAGAAAATATAGAAATATTGGCAGAAAACAGAATAATTACAATTGTTAAAGTGTGATGTCATTCCCATTGTTTACCATCAATATTCATGTTTTATTATTACAGATGGGACAGCAATTTTATTTAAGTTTAATCTATAATTAAAGCAATATAAAAATCTAACCGAAATTTGGCCTAACATCCAAAGCTACATAGAATGGATTAATGTAACATTAGTGTTACATATATATTTTTTTTTAAATTTAAGTTTGATGTTTATTCCTGTGAAGAAAAACTGAAATGCTATTTGAAAGAGATGTGCGATATTGAAACCTAACCCAAATGTGATCTTACTAATAACGAACGCTTAACAAAAAACAACTAAGGTTGGTGTGAATTTATTTTGATTACTGAATTTATTTTTGTTAGCTTTTAATTTGAAGACAGACGTGTTTAAAAGTGTTATATAACGCAAATGTTATTCTTTGATATCGGAAATGGAATGATGTGTATTAACTATTATCTAATATATAGTCCGAAATTAGAATATGTTCGTGTTCTGTAAACCTGCATGAAGGGGTGGGGCCATGTAGCTTGCTCGCCAAACGCAACGGAACGCAACGACAATGAATGTTGATCGTAATGTCGCCATTAAAGTACAAAGCATAAAAGTACAAAGAAAATATAAGAAATGAATTAGGAATATCCAATCCTATAAACAAAATAGATATCAATAACTCATTGTTTGAAACGCGATTGAAAGCTTGTTGCAAAAATAATTCCACATCGCAACGTAAGTCAGTTAACCACTGCACATGGTTGCAAGGGAAAACAATCAGACTGGTTGAAACTAGAGTTGGAATATAATCTCAAACATTACAATATTTACGAGGAACTTCGGTCGGTTAATTTTCAAGATATCTTAATCTTAAAAAAAGACTATTTTTTAAAACTCAAAATGTTTTAAATAGTAATATAATAACTTTTTTATCCGTATTCCTCAATTATAATTTATTTTTAATGGAAAACTTAGTTAAATTATTAATTCATAAAGGCCTTTCGAAAACATGTTTGATTTTCGGCATGCTAATTGATACTGATGTCGGCGTATAATTTATATAATAGATTTAGGTCTGTGGGCGTGTTCTCGTTTAGAATGTTTATATTTTTTGCTTCTCTTAAAAGTCTTTGTTTTCTAAGACGCTACCGTTTTGTTATTATTGTCTTTGTGTAAGATTAGCATCTTAGAAAACATGGAAATTTTAAGAGAAGCAAAGAATGCAAACATTCTAAACGAGAGAACACCCAGAGTCCTATATATATATATTTTTTTCTCAATTCTGATTAATGCGAACAACATAAAAAATGCGATTTATGTAGCAAGCGACATGTTATCTTCTTAGCTTCAGTGTCTTGGCGATGAACTGTTACTTATTCTGCAGGACGACGGAAAGTATGTATTCTTCGAGTTTTGCTATATGTATGCGGAACATAGTCTTTTAATTTAAGAGAGGATAAAATATTACCAATGTGTTTTAAACTAAAATCCTTACGACAATTTTGGATAAACGGAAAAAGAACAGTACGAATAGAGGAGTGAATATCAGAGAGAATTGAATAACAGCGATATCCTTGGTTTTTAAAGTAAACCAGATATAATAAAAACAGTCAGGTTTCGTAGATTGCGATTCGCAGGATGTGTAGCACGAACGAGAAATGAAACAGGAGCATTGAAACTTAAGTAAACCAGAGGGAAAACTAGCAGGCCAAGAATGTGGTGGGAGAATAAAATTCAGCGCTATTTGAATGAAGTGGATTTATTATGGGAAACGACTGAAAACGTTAGTTTATGTCCGCATGAGCGCGAATATCTGGGTACGGTAGAGGCAGTGATTTAGTTAGTAGTTTATTTGTTTGAGAGAGACTGTAGAGTCTACACACACTCAGGGGTGTCTAACCATTAAACAGACAGTAAAGGATTGCAAACTGTGTATTTTGAGATAGGGAACAATTGATCAGAACTGATTATTTCAACCCAGAAAATCTTGAATTTAACGCGACACAAGGTCATTGGACGCAAAACAGCTTTTATATTATTTAAATTATATTATAATTAAATTATATTATTTAAAACATTTTAATACATAAATTGACATAAATTGTGATAACAATGAATATTAAGAATGTTATTTGTTAAAACTTGAAGATCGCTATAAATGAGGTAACTATAACAACAAACATATTTGGTTTATATTGCATTGAATTTAACAAGTTAAAAGCTGTACATTTCTACAGAATGATATTATCGAACATAATCATTTAATTTGAAATTATGTGTTATGTAAATGTAGGAGTTTACAGCACAGATGACTTGTTCATGTTTTCCCACTTTTTAAACATTACTGTACATTTGTGCATTGTACTGTTCTAGGTTCACTGAAACATTATTGAAGATAGTGGGAGGAAAAATCAAACATACAAGACATCCTTAATCTTGGGTAGTAAACGCCGGGAGAACACTCGAGAAGGAGTATATTTGGAGAAATCCTAATCGACAACCGAAAAATAACTTGATTGAAGCACTACTTATTCATCAGATAAAATACTTTAAATATTAATAGTATAACATTTCTAAGAGCTATAACGACTTATAGGAAAATATTATTAAAAAAAGCTATAGTTAGGAATCATGTATATTATACAACAATAGTCTATATAGATAAAATATGTCATTCTTAATATTACAGATTTTATCGTCAACATTCAACCAAAAAAGTGTTAAAATAAATCGTTACAAATTTTCTTATAGGTCTACAAGATGCTGTTCTCAGTACCTCAGGAATGCTACAAATTATAGGAAATAATTTCACAGACATACTGTATTGTCTGTAATCTTACAGTCGCAGATTCATATCCTGTCTACCGTAGTACGACGTATTTTCTTGATCTGGCAGATCTATAAAACTCGAAAAAGACACTTATCTACAGATAAGTTTCAAAATGACTAAAATTTGTGGTAGTGTCACTAGTGGTTCAAGTCAGTATAAACAAGCAAACAAAATAAATACTAATATAAAATTATTAAAGACTTGTTAAAACATCAGTCTATTCTAGTAGGCTAAAAATCAACATAATATATTGAATGGTGTACGAATACGTACTTATTCTTTGAACTGAAAGTACTCGTTTATTTTACCATTTATAGATTGGAAGTTAAAGATACGTTCTGTAATATTTTAAGAATTTGAAAATGCGCCAAAAATATTATTAAATAACGAATGAATGAATATACATTACTTTCTCTCATTACGATTGACTTCTGTGTAAATATTATGTCCTGTAAAAATCAGAGTTTGTGAAACATGACTTAGAGGCCTGTAAGCACATGAAGATTTGTGGATATTCAGTGTTGAAACCTAATATAATTCTTCAGTTAGAAAAATACTGTCAGGTCATTATGTGACACATATGAAACATAAAGCCAACTCACGGATGTTCTTATGCTTTTGGACGTTATGTATCTAAATCTGGTAGGATATGATTTTTCATTTCAGGAATGACTTCAGTAGTAGTGACTGTACGTGCGTAGATGGAGGCGAATGCAAGTGGAGTGGATGTTGGAGCGGCACTGGTAGCAGCGGCGACTACAGATGAAGCGGAAGTAACAGGAGGCAGTGTAACTACTGTGATGGAGGCTGAAGATGCAGTGGCCGTGATAGAGTTAGGTGCAGCTGTGTACATATAGACTGAATGAATGGTGACGGATGATTGGTGAAAGTAGTAGTGATGCTATGTGCGTCGATAGAGGTGGGTGTGCATGTTGGAGTGGTTGTTAGAGCTGCACTGTTGGCAGCGGCGACTGTAGTTGCAGCTGAAATTGCAGCAGCTGATATGGAGGCATTAGCCGCGGAAAGAGCAGCTACTGTGATGGGGGCTGTAGATGCAGTGGCCGTGATAGAGTGAGGTGCAGCTGTGTACATGTAGACTGAATGAATGGTGACGAATGAATGGTGAGAGGAGCAGTGATGCTAGGTGCGTCGATAGAGGCGGGTGTGACTGTTGGAGTGATTGTTAGAGCTGCACTGTTGGCAGCGGCGACTGTAGTTGTAGCTGAAGTCTGCAGTAGCTGATATGGAGGCATTAGCCGTGGAATGAGCAGCTACTGTGACGGAGGCTGTAGATGCAGTGACCGTGATAGTGTGAGGTGCAGCTGTGTACATGTAGACTGAATGAATGGTGACAGATGATTGGTGAGAGTAGCAGTGATGCTAGGTGCGTCGATAGAGGCGAGTGTGACTGTTGGAGTGGTTGTTAGAGCTGCACTGTTGGCAGCGGCGACTACAGTTGCAGCTGAAGTTGCAGCAACTGATATGGAGGCATTAGCCGCGGAAAGAGCAGTTACTGTGATGGAGGCTGTAGATGCAGTGGCCGTGATAGATTGAGTTGCAGCTGTGTACATGTAGACTGAATGAATGGTGACGGATGATTGGTGAGAGTAGCAGTGATGCTAGGTGCGTCGATAGAGGCGAGTGTGACTGTTGGAGTGATTGTTTGAGCTGCACTGTTGGCAGCGGCGACTACAGTTGCAGCTGAAGTTGCAGCAACTGATATGGAGGCATTAGCCGCGGAAAGAGCAGTTACTGTGATGGAGGCTGTAGATGCAGTGGCCGTGATAGATTGAGTTGCAGCTGTGTACATGTAGCCTGAATGAATGGTGACGGATGATTGGTGAGAGTAGCAGTGATGCTAGGTGCGTCGATAGAGGCGAGTGTGACTGTTGGAGTGGTTGTTAGAGCTGCACTGTTGGCAGCGGCGACTACAGTTGCAGCTGAAGTTGCAGCAGCTGATATGGAGGCATTAGCCGCGGAAAGAGCAGCTACTGTGGTGGAGGCTGTAGATGCAGTGGCCGTGGTGGAGAGAGGTGCAGCGGTGTGTTTGTCGACTGAACGAATGCTGATGGATGGTTGGCGGCACTATCTGGGCTTACTTTGAGAATTCAGGTATTATCCCTAGTTTACCTTTGAAATGTTTATTCCTTCTAATTAATTATATTAGTATAGAACACCAAAATACTTTCAAAATGATAATCCAAAGAATATGTATAATCGATCGGACATGTAGGTGTAGAAGTATTGAATTCATTCGATGTTTGAATATTCACTAACAACTCAATATATGTTAATATAATATAATTATATATATTATCATATATTGAAAATCACAAAGAGGGAACATACTTAAAACATTTATTTCTTCCAAACTTCAAAAAAATAGAAACACAATTCCAACGTCCCTGTAAAGAGAAAAGTTTCAAGTTCCGATCACGGCCACATTGGGACTGTTGCTTGTTATGTTGATTGTTGTATCAAAATGGCGACCCAATAGGACGTTGAATTTGAAGAGGAGGAGTAGAAAATCAGCTTCATCGTCGGTGGCCTTCCAGGTCACCAGACCTAACCGCTTGTGATTTTTATCAGGGGGAATATGGACGAGTAAAAAACCGTGTTTTTATCCCCCTATGCTTGATATACTCTTGAAAATCTGCGATATCGGATTTTTTAATATCTAGAGGGACAAGGTGAGCGGATTCGAATTTGTGACAAGAAAATAAGCCACTGTTTTGATATTTTAACACATGGGGCTCATATTCAATGCTTGAAATAGTGAAATTTGAACTTTTCTCTTTCCAGGAACGTTGGAATTGTGTTTATATTTTTTTTGTAATTTAGAAGAAATAAATTGAAGTCTGTTCTTTCTTTCTGAATAGCCCTGTATAATCATATGTAATGCGCCGTAGCCGAGTGGTTAAAGCAAGTTGCTTGACGCATAGCTACGGAGTTGCGCTGGTTCGAATCTCTATGGGGAAATATATTTTCTCATGGAATTTCGGCTTGTATGGAACCCATGCCCACCCAGCATCGTGAGAAATTTAGGTAGCTACAACAACAGGTGCTGATCCGACATAATGACGTCAAGTCACCCCTATACTGGCTGGATAATCGTTTACCTATGGGAGTATCACATGTGGATGTGAGGCCAACAGCCGATTGGTGTGGCAAGGGCCTTCTAGGCCACGGCTCGTAACATTTTAGTCTTAGTTATATAATTATATACGTACTGGAAAATATGCATAAGAACACCGTTAAAAGCTTTATGTTTTATTTGATATTAAGTGTTCTGTGTGTCAGGTACAAAATGAAACATTTAAGTTTAAAATAATGTAAAAACAATGTACATTCATAATACTGCTTGGAACGTAATATCCAGAACATCTTGACGTGTACTTGTAAATAATATGTAAGTAACTGAAGATGAATTATATTTTTATAGAAATAATAAAATTTATTTGGTGTGGTTACCAATATCTGTGGACCTCAATCAATGTGTTTGATTTGACGTAAAGAGATAGTAAGAGTTTTAAAATATTCAATTAAAAATCAAACTAATGTTTGGAAAAATAGGGAATACTGCATGTAAAATATTCTGAATAATTTGAGTACAGGAAAATATATACGTACATTGTAAACCAGGCATTAATTACATTTATTATTATTATTATTATTATTATTATTATTATTATTATTATTATTATTACTATAATTAAATAACATTTCAGGGAGTCTTCTCCTCATACAATTGTAGTACTGTTACATTTGGTTTTCACATCCAAAATCACGCATAAAAGCTAATTATGATGTGAGTGTCTAAATCGTTTCTAAGAAAACAATGAAGGCATTACACATACCTAAAGAGTTTTATATAAGTTACTTGCGAGAAAATATAGAATATCTGTATTTTGGTTCTTCCGCATAGCCTCTGGCAACTGTTGCAAATTTCCTACCTCAGCAATTTTTTTTTTCAATTTTTTGCCATAAGCTTCTCACAATATTTTTTGCATTCTCCATACTAAAAAAAAAATTCTGGAAGTTTTAAGAATCAATGACATTTCCTCTACATTTGCTTATTGTATTCAAATTTATAATATCATCCATTTCATTAAAAAGTTTGAAGGAAATAAACGTCACATAGGCAAAGGTAAGCAATAGACTTATTCAAAGGTTAACGTCACAAGTCAGAGAATAATGGGAAAATGGTATAATTTTCTGATATAAATTAATAGTCTAACTAGTAGAGTTGAGATTAAAATGGCATCAAACGTAGTAACGAGTATATAATATTCATTATAAACACTCCTCAAAACTACCTAAAGATTCACTTGCGTCATAATTATCTAGATTATACAGGGAATCCACTTTAAGAGGAAACCTCGCATCATTCTGCCGACGACGCTGTGAGCTGCATGATCGCAGCGTGGGAAACAAGTTGTACTCGTCATCCCAGCGGTTAGTTGCTTCAGTATGTTGTAATGGGATGCATGTCGCTTGTTGTCGTGTGTTACATATGAAAGTAATCGAAAATGAAGTATGCGGTCGAACAGCGAATTATTTGGTGGAATACCATAGAAGGCGCGTTCGGAGAATTTTTCAGAAATATCCTGACTATACGATTCCTACAAAACTCGCGCCTTGTTACCTTATAAACAAAGAATTGTGCAGAAACTTAAACAGGCAGATTTCGCCGCAAGAATAAGGATCTGTAATTGGTTTCTTGGAAGTGTGTATAATGGAATTTTGGATCCACAGCTAATATTTATGTCTGACGAGGTATGGTTCCATTTTTCGGGACATGTAAATTCCCAAAATGTGAGAATGTGAAGTACTGAGCACTCGAATATTATGCAGAAAGTGCCTTTGGATCCCATTAATAGGGGATTGATATACGGTAAGCGCACGGCGGATAATTGGACCTATATTTTTTGAAAACAGTGTAAACGCAGCAGTTTATGTGATAACAATGTTGCGTCCATTTCTTAATGAACTGGCATAGGAGGAAAATGACTAAGGATATTTTCAACAGGTAGGTGTCACAGCGCATACCACTAATAATTCTTTAGAAACTTTACGTGTAAGTGTTCGATGACTGGATAATTAGCACAGGTTTATGACCTTCTAGATCAGCCGACCTAACTTACTGTGATTATTATCTTTGGGGATACCTAAAGGGAAAAGTTTACCGAAATAATCCTCATACCTTAGAAGAACTAAAGGTCGAAATAACACGTACAATGCAGTCTATTACTGAAGCGGAATTACAAAAAGTGGCAGATTATTTGTTTAAACGATTTGAGGCATGTCTTACTGCGGACGAGGGTCATTTTCAACAGTATCTCAAATAAATGGTGTGTAATAAGCCTCTATGTGTAGGCCTATTTTTTATAATAATCTTCATTATTTGATTGATTTAATATTATGCAGCTTCTGTCTTCATTTGCCGGTAGTAAGGGAACACTTTCCCCGCCGGTGCAAGCACAATAGCGGGAATTGTGAGAGCCGCTGCAAGTAAAAGGGTTTCCGCTTAAAATGGATTCCTGTACATTCGCTACATAAAGTAATTATATTTTCTTAAGTATAAACAAATAATTGATATTAAATATTGCAGATCTCAACCTGTAACTTCAACCTGCTATGCCAGACTGAATTCATGTATTTGCTTTAATAATGTAATAAACCATAATGCACTCAGTATATTATTGTACAATATTAACGGTAAGTGAATTTGATTATTTGTTAATTTATTTTTTTACATTCATATGTTGGCACGAACTCCCTGGCTTGATTGCGTAGGATTTGAATTTTAAGCAGCGTATGAAATAAAATCTTAGATGATAAAGAGAATATACAACTTCAAAGGTATTAACCAGCTGTTCTTTTATTCTGATGCATTATTAACTCATAGCGTGGAGATAATAAAAAATAAACATACATTCTATTAAATGGATCCTAACTCATGATGTACAGAGATAAATTGAACATAGGCTCAATCCTGGTAACATTTGCTAGTATGTATTATTAGGGACTTTTGTCATCCCAACTTCTCTGAAAAAAAAGTTGAACTGAAAATAATACATAAAACTGTTCCTCTCCAGCTACATAGATAAGAAACACGGACTC
This sequence comes from Diploptera punctata, assembly GCA_030220185.1. Classification (NCBI taxonomy): domain Eukaryota; kingdom Metazoa; phylum Arthropoda; class Insecta; order Blattodea; family Blaberidae; genus Diploptera; species Diploptera punctata. The sequence continues at coordinate 16,339 of JASPKZ010006864.1, forward strand.
TTAATTCAAGGCCCTCCATGTCCTTATGTAGTCAAAAAATGTATCCGTAGTAAAAAAAATCCCTCTCCCGACAGTTCGTGCCACTGTAAGGCCCGAGTGGCGTGTGCCACATAAAAGTACCTGTAAGATGTGAGGTTAAACTGTGTTAATGGAATAAAATTACCATTTTCATTAGTTTTATTCATTACGGTTTGTTGTTAGGCATTAGGCCTATACGAGATTGGACTATATAGTTACTACATTAATCTCCTATTACATGATATAATGTAGCGTTTTTACGTTATATTGCACAAATAAACACGGAATCACGACATTTCGTAGAAACATGTTTCGTTTGAATAAAGAACATGAAAGTGTTGTCCTGTGTCGTGCAAGAACAAGTTATATCTAATTCAAATACCACACAACATTGTTATTTTATCAGTCTACACTACAGCCACTCTATATCCGGCTCTGAAGTTTAGGTTATACGAGGGGTAAAGGAGAAACTCGCCCTGTACTGCCAATAAGGAAATGGTGATTGAAGTAGTAGTGCACATCAGCCACAACTAATCACTGCTCTTGACACTGCAATAGCGCGCTAGGAAGGTTTGAAATTGCTGAGATGTTGTCAGCTGTATGTCTGCTAACCGCATACATAAAGCGGCTCCTCCCACTGAAATCCATATCGGCAACACTGTCGACAAAACTTCAGGGCCGGAGAATCAGTGGCTGGGATATAGTACATTAATCATTATAAAAGTATCATCTTAACATAATAGTTGTGTGAATATTTCCTGAATTTTGTCTCACACACTGTGTCGAATGAGATGACTAAACTAAGTTATCTCTAAGGTTAAGAAAAATATACCTGGTACTACTGAGCTATTTTGACTAGAATTCTTGTTTTAATTAAACTTAGATACCTGTACCGTTGATTTGCCTGGGTACGTTGTTAAAGGCATTCCGTACTAATCCAGTAGTTCAAGAAGGTACTTCAGTATTTCTAGGCCGTTTTTTGCTCAAAGTGGAATAGAAATTGGCGTGGTTGGTATACAAACACTGTGCAATCAATAGGGTAAAAGCAATCGATTGATTTTTTATGCAAAATAATATCAAAATGCTAGCTGATGGCCTATTTTCTAAATTTTCAAAAAGCACTTTAAACTTAATTCAAAATATCTTAATTTTTATAATATCTCAAGTAATGTATTGTTATACGGTGCCAAACTTGGCGCAAAGAAAAATGGAGAAGAAAATACTTAGCATATCACCGAGAGAAAAATCTCAAATCAGCGACTACAAAACCTGACTTCATCAGAAATGTCGAGTAACGCACTACAGGGACAAAATGGAAATGAGGTGGCCACGTAGCGAGACAGCAACACGGCCGATTGACACAAGAAATCAACATATGGGATCCCTACACAGCAGAAGATCACAAGGCAGACCCAGACGCAGATGGGCATACGATTTCAAGCAAGAACTAGGATTCCAATGGTCTACCACCACCCTCAATAGAGGTGTTGTAAATAGGCAGTGCGCAACCTCAAAAAAGTGCGAACACCCAATGCCTAAAAGTAAGTACAACCAGTGTGCTAACCATAATAATAGTAGAATCAATTCATAAGTTGCGAGAAAGAAGGGAAAAGTGCACAATTTTATTTATTATTTGTATTGTATAAATAATAGAGTGGACATATAATTAATTAGTTTGTTAGTTTCAAAAACATTGAGTCCAATCACAAACTGCACAATATTGCTCACCTCAAATGTACTTTAAATTACAAGAGTAGACTTAGAACAGTCTCTGCATCCATGAGGAGTTGCCCCCCAGATGAACCATTTGTAGAAATTTGAGCTCATCCTTCTTGTAGGAGGCCACAGCCCTTCATGGGACACAGCGACTTATTCGTTCATTCATTCATATTGATCAATTGTTGTGTAATTTTTTAAAAATGAAAGTTTATTTTGATGGCATTTAAAACAGCAAAAAGAAATTGTTAGTAATACTATGGATTACTGAAATTATATGATGAACAGAATACGATCCACCATGTTTTTGACAAAACGCAAATTTCATTGTGACGTAAGTTAAGATAAACATTAAACACACTGACTTATTAAATAAGATACATTATAATTATAAGTAACTTTTCAAAATTATACTAATTGTAACTTATAAACTAAATAAGTGAAAAGGATTTTATAAGAATTCTTAATAACTTGTGCAATATATATCCTAATGCCCAGCGTGCGTTGCTACGCCCAAATAAATGAAATATTAAGGATTAATTGAATTGTATGTATACGCTGAGACGAACCTAACATGGCGGTTGCTAGTCAGTTTTTATTTTCGGATTTCAGGTAAACCTCCACTTGTAATTGTAGTATTTCCCTCATTTTTGGATAATACCTACCTCGGTTTATTTTAATAGGATATTCTGAGTTTCGTTGTGAAGCATCGAAAATTGTGACCGCTAGATCGATTTTTAAATTTTAACTTCTTCACCTAATGGTTTTAGAGGGTCCAATTGTGAATCTAAACCATTCAGTGATCCATTCAAACACACGCAAAAAACTTAATCAAAATCGGTCCAGTCGTTTAGGAGTTCAGTGACATACACTCGCCCAGAAGAATTATGTATAATAATAAAAATAAATGATTTATAAGAAAGGAGATAAAACTGATTGCAACAACTACAGGGGCATCTCATTACTTTCAACTTCGTACAAAATTCTTACAAATATATTAGTAAGCAGACTTACTCCCTATATTGATGACTAGAGCGAGGAATTATATGAAGGAAATTATATGAAAATATGAATCTAAAGACAAAATATGAAAAATATGAAAATTATAACACAAAAACATTATGAAGCTACTATTTTCTAAACGTTTTACATATATTTATATACATAGGCCCACTATAACTTCTAAGTGTACATACCAGCCCATAAATGAGACAAACAGAATTTATTTATAGTTCAAGAAATCAAGATATTCACTGTATTTCGATTTTAATTAGCTTTTTCATTAATTCTGACCCAATATAAGATATATTCTTGATCTGAAACAATTTTAATGGATCACGCCATAGTGTAGTTGTATAAGGAAACGTGGTTGCAAACAGAAAAGTCGTGGGTCCGAGTCTCGATATTGTCAAGATTTTTAGCTGGACCAGATCTTCTGGTGGTATTGTGGACCTAGGGTCGACTCAGATCCTAATGGAAGTGAGTACTAGATGCATGTTCTGGGCACAAATGCGACCATAAGGCAGACCCGACAACCCGGCGGACATCTCGTGCCTATTGTCTAGAAAGATGGGAGCTTCAACATACCACTACCCCAAAGGCCTCCCAAGACTGTAGTGGAATCATTTTATCTTCATAAATAAAAACTGAGAGGTTATATATAATACAATTAATTAATGTACTGAATGATATTTAATTATGAAATCCAAACATATACAAGAAACAAAACATTGCAACCAAAACAAACAGGTTTCCATTAAATCTAGCACTAACAATGTTTAGAACAGGGTTTAGAACAGGTATATTTTGGATTATTGCTATTTTTACTTTGCATAAATTTATTAAATTCCTGGAGATGCAAATGTAATAACAACATTAAATTGGACGATTTAAAATACAAGTCAACCATTACAGATGTCAGATTTGGAGAAAAAAGATGTTAAAAGTTATTAGTTCATAATTGATTCCAGGGATTGTTTCAGAACTCTCTTTGCAATTAAAGTTACATTTAATATTGGACTTCAAACATGGTGAAATGTAGTTAAGAATTATTTTAACATTTTTTTTCATGAAATGGGTCTAACATAGTGTCCATAATCTTGGTCTAATTGTGTCTTGAACAATCCAATTGTCAATTCTGTTTGTAATACACAGAAGTTTTTTTGTATATTTTCTGAAAGTAGATTATAAGTCGTGTTGGTCAGAATTGATTTTGCACGATGAAAAATTAGGCTCAATATCACACGATGTTATGGCAGCATACTTGTATCATGCTACATTCGATAGTTTGATGCCCTTACCTACATGAACTTTACTAATTTCACAAAGCATTTAAACGGAAATGAGTACCAGGCGCTTGTTCTGGGGGTAAAGGCGTCCGTCACGCAGGGCTGACATCAAGTGCCGATTGTCCAGAAAAAGTGGTAGCCTTATCCTCGTACTACGACAAGGGCCTCTTGAGGCCTGTAGTGGGATTACTTTACTGTTTCAAGTTTAGCAGCAGTCTTTCCTACATTTAAATGCTGTAATCTGTTCACAAAGTAAGAACTGCTCTCAGGTAGCAATAACGAGTTGACAGGTATTATACCTGACTCTAGAATATTCCAACTTCTTACAAGAATTAGAAAATACACACCTCAAAGAACTAATTACTAAATTCAATATAAAATTATTCACAAGATATGTAGACGACGTATTAATTATTTACGACAGTGAAAATAGAAAAGACAAAGAAATCTCACAAAATTAAATAACATGCACAACAAAATCATCTTTACTGAAGAAACAGAAATCAACAACAGTATAAACTATTTGGACCTAACATTAACAAAAAAACTTCACCAACAACAAAATAGAAATTGGCATCTATCGAAAACCGACAAGCAACACACTAGCTATAAACAATAAATCGAGACATCCTTTTCAACATTAAATAAGTTCATTCAAGAGTCTAATAAATAGGATATTAAAACTCCCTTTAAATAAAGACAATTATAATAAGGAATTAATTATATCAAACAAATGGCAAAAATTAACGGCTACAACAAATAATAAATAAAATCCTAAATAAACAAAAAATAAAAAAACAAACATTACCAACATAACCAAACTTGAAAAAGTATCCAATAAAAATAACAAGAAATGGATAACTCTCACGTACACGGGTAAAGAAACATTAAAATTGGCCAACACACTAAAAAAGCTCGATAAGAATATAAATATATCCCACAGAACTGATAATAAATTAGACAATTTAATAAACAACAACATCGAAGAAATAGATGAATTCAACAATAAAGTAATCTACAAATTAACATGTACAGACTACAATAAATTCTACATTGGGAAACTTAGAGAAGCTTCAACATTAGATTTAATGAACACTTCAGAGATTTCATTTATAATGGAGGAAAATCAAGTTACGCAAAACATGTAATTCAGGCTGGACACCATATGCATAACATCGATAACACCCTCACAATAGTACATAAAGAAAACATTCCAACGAGAATAAATATACTGGAGGAAATCGCAATCCTAAGAGAAATCAACAACCTGATTCTCAATGAATACACACCCAGTCCACACAATCCTCTGTACAAAATTCTCACAACCAAGTCAGTGCTTCAACAAGGGTAAACAAGTACGGACCTAATGCATTCTGCTGATGATGGGACTAGTCCCGAAAGGCCTACAGAGTTTTAAAACAACTTAAGTTGGGGAGACGGACCTACAAGGTAACTATTTTATAGTTTTTATCCTACATGATATTACTGTAAATACATTTACTTCAAGAAGTATTTTAATGAATTCCTAGAAATGTTACTGAAAAAAATACGGGAATTTCAAAGTTGAAAAATATGAAGGAGTATGAAATTTTCCCTAAAATATGAACATTTTGCTAAAATATTATGTAATATGAAGTTTTTTGTTGGTCTTATTTGATTCTACATATCATGAAATGTAAAGACACTTAGTCTCAGCGCTCTCTGACAAATAGTTTAAAACATGAAATTTCATAAAATTCCTCGCTCTATTGATGACATTCTAGGAGATCATCGATGTGCATTTAAAAGAAACAAGTCTACAACAGATCAGATTTTTAGTATGAGACAGATTTTAGAAAATACATGGGAATATAATGGTACTGTACATCAACTATATGTAGACTTCAAAAAAAAAACATATGATTCAATTAAGAGGGAGAAGTTATATAGTATCCTGCTGGAGTTCGGAATTCCTAAAAAGTTAGTTAGACTTATACGAATGTGTCTAAATGGCACAAAGAGTAGGGTGCGTGTAGGCAAACAGTTTTCGGACACTTTTGAAATCCAGAATGGGTTGAAGCAAGGAGATGCACTATCTCCTCTACTATTTAATTTTGTACTAGAGCATGCCATTAAATCTTTAGAGAATGAGGAAGGCTTACAACTTAATGGTATTAATAAGCTGTTAGTTTATGCTGATGATGTAGTATTATTGGCCGATAGCGAGGAGATACTAAAGGACAACACGCACACACTATTGAGTAACACTAAGGAATTAGGACTGGAAGTAAATATCAATAAAACTAAATATATGGTCACACGTAGAAAGAAATTCATTATGTAATGGAAATGGACGGCCAATGACAAATGAGGGAAATTTTGAGGAAGTGGCTGAATTCAAATACCTAGGAACAATAATCACAAATAGGAATGAGATCCACAAAGAAATTAAACATAGGCTCAATTCTGGAAATGCGTGCTACTATGCATTGCAGAAACTCTTGATGTCCCAACTCCTTTCAAAAAACGTTAAACTGAAAATATATAAAACTATTATTCTACCATTATATTATATGGGTGCGATACATGGACTCTTACTTTAAGGAAGGAAAGGAGATTACAAGTATTTGAGAATAAAGTACTTAGGAATTTTTTGGACCAAAGCGAGATGTACAGACAGGTGAATGGAGAAGACTACTTAACAGTGAACTACGTGTTCTTTATAGGAAGCCAGATATAATAAGAACAGTTAAGTCTCGTAGACTGCGATGGGCAGGACATGTTGCACGTATGGGGAATGAAAGACTTGCATCGAAGCTTCTTGTAGGAAGCCAGAGGGAAAACGTCCAGTTGGTAGACCAAGAATGAGGTGGAGAATAATATTAACTATGATTTGAGGGAAGTGGATTATGCAGGGAATGATTGGAAAGCATTAGCTCAGGATAGGATGTATGGAGAGCTTATGTCCGCGCGGCCATGAACCTACGGGTTCGATAGTGCCAGTGAGTAAGTAATAAAAATAAATAGGGTATAGCGATTTCGGAAATAAAGGAATATTAATTTATGATACACACGTTGCTATGTTCGTGGTTTGTGTTCTGGTCTCCTATTATAGAACTTACTATGATTACGCTATTGATATAAATTTGACACGTCTTCATATTACGAACATACATAATTCTTATATTTATTTCAAACATATCAGAAATCTAGAATAAACAAAACACTATTCAGAACTAATTGAATAGATTAGTAGTGAATTATACATAATATCGTAGATGAAGAACCAATATATTCGCCTATAACCAGAGAAGTGAGTACATATAATTATGGGAATGTTTAACATAACTATATTACTATAATATATTGTGTGATACACGTTTTTATAACTTTCACCTTGAGATTTTAAATGAGGAATATTCCCTACATCCTAAAATATAGGGCATTTTCCGAAATTCTAAATAGATTTTTCATTCATTATAACTTAATGAAAATGGCGGTTTTGAGCATTAATTAGCAATTTTTATGACAGAAGCTGCATATATCAACATTTTTAAATTCTTTTTTTTTCTGTTCTTGAAGCTTATATGAACAACACGGTCACAATATTTGAAATATCTTCACTGAAATTTTTAATTTAATAGGTACAAAAAACATTAGTTTTTATTTTTTCTTCTTCAATCAGGGATTAGGCTCTTAAGCCTGTACTCGCTTCACATAGGCTATTCTCCAACCAACGTTTCCGTGGTCTTCCCAACTGTCTCCTTCCTTCAGGTATATAATCAAGAATACATGTAGGAATGCGACTGTAGCTCATTCTTTCTAGGTGTTCAATCCACTGATCTCTATAATGATGAATCCTTTTCTCTAATGCTATTATATTTAATTATTTTCTTATCCTCATTTTCAAATTTATTTAACTTGGTACAGCCCTTAAATGATTAAAAAAATATAATTTCTATAGCCTTTAATTTGTTACCATTTCGTGTCATGGTCAAAGTTTCTGATCCATATAATAGAACTAGTATTACTGTCACCGTATAGAACTTCATCTGAATTTCCTTTCTCGTCCGAAGTTCTAGGTGTATTGATTTAAATTACCTGATACATTCGTCTATTTATTTGTTTAATATACGTATATATATATATATATATATATATATATATATATATATATAATATATTTTGTAAATAGGGATAATCCATATCTAATCGGAGAGCAAAAAATCTTGCAATTTATTTTTTAATTTTATGTATTCCTAAATATAGTGAATACATTTATAAACGTATTAATATCGAAATTTAATTTTATCATTTATAGGTGCATAGTTATGATGATCTAAAATTATCGTAATGTGATAAATTAAAACGTTTACTAACTAATATTTCTTCTTCTTCCTTCCAAGTATTAGGCCAAGGCCTGTTACGATCCTATAGAAAATTTTCCCTCCAGCGTTTCATAGGACGGCCCAGTGATCTTCGTCCTCTTGGTATATAATTATAAACAGCTTTGGGGATCCGATTTGAACTCATTCTTTCAACGTGGTGTTTCCAATTTAGTTGGTACTGTTTAATATATTCCAAAATTGGCGTAGTCTTCAATTCTTTTAAGATATCGGTGTTCCTTTTCCGATCCCATCTGGTGTAACCTGCTGTTCTGCGCATGAATCTCATTTCACAAGCCGTTATTCTGCTTTCATGTTGTTTTCTTAGTGTCCATGTTTCACTACCATAGGTCAACCGGTGCCCACTCAGCATCGTGAGGCAATTGGGTAGCTACAATAAGTAGCGGCTCCAGGTTGATGAACCAGCTATAACGGCTGGGGGACTCGACATGCTAACCACATGTCACCCCTACACTGGCGGTTGATCATCTACCTCTGTGATTGACACATGTGGATGTGAAGGGCCAGCAGCCGGCTGGTAAAAGGGCAACCGCTGAAAAGTGGAAAGACCCTCAATCGGAACTAATATTTCTAAAACAGTAAACAACAAAATTCGTTCCCACGTATTTATATAGGTGATATCATGTAGTTGAAGGGTGTTATTTTTATAATTAGGATATTTTTATTTCGGTGTCTATTTTCTACTTTATGAAAACGAAAAAAATACAGGATACTATTTACGTATTAAGGATTAATTTCCAGCAATTACATTTTTGGAGGGATAAATAGTTTGGACAATATAAATGTTTCTCATTCTATTTTCTTAAAAAAACTGGCGCAGCTGAGTCATATCACGACCAAGGTCGCGCGCGTAGTTAATTGAAAGAGCTGACCCAGATTCATCCGTGACTTTTTCAACTGCAATTAAATCTAATAGATTATTATATGATCTGCTTAATGGAACAGGACCGTAAATTTATAAAAGTGGCGATATTTTAATTACGCAGTAGATGTTGGCTCTAGTTCGTCCTACACCGAAATCAAACACTCCCCCAACACTCGATGATTATAGACCAATTAGTATTCTTCCCTGTTTATCTAAAGCACTGGAACACATAATACACTCACAGTTAACAGACTACCTCACCACACACGACTTACTTGATGAACATCAGTCTGGTTTTAGAACAGGACATCACACAAGTACTGCACTACTTGACATTGTAGAGGACATAAGAGACTCAATGGACAAAAGCAAACTCACCGCACTAGTCCTACTCGACTACAGCAAAGCCTTTGACACAGTAGATATAGACTTAATGCTAGCGAGACTAAAGACACTACATCTGTCGGAAAACTGCCTTGATTGGTTTGCATCTTACCTCACTAATCGTCAGCAATCAGTTTCTGTTAATAATCGCATTCTTCCTGGCGCTTGGTGAGGAAAGGGGTACCTCAAGGCGGCGTCCTCGCTCCTCTTCTCTTCTCGATTTATATTAATGACGTGACCAAGAAACTACAAAACTGCAAGCATCATCTTTACGCCGACGACCTTACAGATTTACACACACTTTAGGCCTGACGAAATTAATGAATATATTGACAAAGTAAACACTGACCTCAGGCATATATCTTTATGGTCCAGACAATATGGGCTGAAACTAAATGTAAACAAAACGCAAGCAATAATTATCGGACATCCAAGGCTATTACACCTCATAAACAATGGCAATATGCCGGCTGTCATATTAGATAATGAACAAATTCCTTATACCGACGTCGTTAAAAACTTGGGATTTTACTTAGATTCTAATTTAAAATGGCATGAGCAAGTAAAACAAACATCTAAAAGGATCTTCTCCATAATGCATTCCCTAAAGCGACTTAAACATTTCTTCCTACAACTCTTAAAAGAATTTTAATCCAAACTTTAGTGATGCCGCATTTTGACTACTGTGACGTTCTACTAACTGACATAAGTGACGGATTGTCGGACAAACTGCAGCGTGTCCATAATATGTGTATCAGATTCATATTTAATGTTCGAAAATACGATCACATTTCTCCATTATTCCACGAATTGTCATGGCTACATCTAAAAGAGAGAAGAAAATCGCACTGTCTAATTCTCCTATTTAAGATCCTACATACCTCGATTCCCAATTATTTATCATCCCGTTTCCAGTATCTATCCTCAAACCATAATTTAAACACAAGATCACAACATAGTCTCTTACTTAATATACCGCAACATAGGACATCACATCACTCCATGTCATATACCATCTCCACTTCTCGCAACTGGAATTCCCTACCACAAGAAATAAGGGGCTGCCGGACATTGGCATCTTTTAAAAGAAATCTAAATTTATATTTGCTCTAAACTCGACTTCATTATTATCCAGTGTAAGATATATATATTAATTGGTGTTTCCCGTATAATATATCATATATTATATTGGTGTTTCCCGTATAATGTATCATTATTATTATATTATTATTATTATTATCGTATCATTATTGTTATTACCCTATGAAATGTTGTTTGTACATGACATTTACATTGCTACATTTATTGTATCTTTAACTGTTTATAATTAATACAGTGTATATCTATATTTGTCGAATATTTATTTATATATGTGCTGGTTGAGTGGAAGGAGAGGGCCTTATGGCCTTAACTCTGCCAGAATAAATAAAGTATTATTATTATTAATGATGTTTTTATTATTATTATTATTATTATTATTATATTATTATTTATCAAATTTTATTGCTGAAGCGAAAAGTAAAGACTCTGTTACTTACGTTTACTGTGAATTATTAAACAAATTATTTATAACTAACTAACTAACTCACTCACTCACTCACTAATTCTGTGGAACCTGTAGGTTCATAGCAGCGCGGAATAAGCTCTCCGTACATCCCTATCCCTAGCTAACGTCTTCCAATTATCCCCTGTATAATTTACTTCCCTCAAATCATGTATAATATTATTCTCCCACCTCATTTTTGGTCTTCCAACTTGGTGTTTTACCTCCGGTTTTCCTACCAGAAGTTTCCAAACACCTCTTTCATCCCCCATACGTGCCATATTTCCTGCCCATCGTAGCCTACCAGACTTAACTGTTCTTATTATATCTGGCTTCCTATAAAGATAAAGTAGTTCACTATTATGCAGTTTTCTCCATTCACCTGTCTGTTCATATTTTTGATCCAAAAATTTTCGTAAGAAGTTTATTCTCAAATACTCGTAATCTTCTTTCCTCTCTTAAAACTAATTATTTATTTTGTTACCAATTTTTCTTTACAATTTAAATGTAATATTATAATAAAAACTCATATCATTAATTGAATAAACAGGTATAGATTTTTATTATGTTATATTTACTAATTTCAATCTTAAAATATATTTTTATTGTGTACTGTATTGTATCTTGAAAACTATGACGAAAGAGTGTTGTTATAAGATATCACTTCCAAATAAAACAGAACGTTTAATACTCGTACCACTTCCTAACAAACGATAATAATGCTGAATCAGGACGCTTTCCTAAAACATCTGTTCTCCATAAACATTTTTTTTAAATTTCCTCTTTTCGTTTACACTGTTCTTCCCTCTTCTTTTACCCTTTCGTTTTACGCTTTTGTTAACTTTTCTTAAATTTTATTCTCACATATAAACACAAGGACAGGACACACACCCAGACCCAAGGTGGTTATTTAAAATCCCATACCCCGCCGGGAATCGAACCCGGGTCGCCAGAGTGGAAGGTAGGGACTCTATCGACTACGCCACGGCGACGGACAATTTTAAACACCGTTTTCCTTCTTGTTTTACATTTTTGTTAACTTTCTGTTATTCTCACATATAGACACAAAGACAAGACACATCCCCAGACCAAGGTGGAGGTTAAAAATCCCCTACCCCTCCGGGAATCGAATCCCGGTCGCCGGAGTGGAAGTAGGGACTCTACCGACTACGCCACGGCGACGGACTATTCTCAAGTCCAGATTACTTAGTAGACAGTTGCTTTAAATTAGTGCGTGTGTTTAGTGCACCTCGTCATTTTAAATGTTACATTCAAATTTAAAATAATATCTTATTGTTTTTAACTAACAAGTTTGCAGATCTACTAAGACTAAATGGTGAGTTAGAAGTTAAATATAATTTTAATTATACTCATATTAGTATAAGAAATGGAAGAACAATCTGGTTTTAGAAGTGGTAGGTCATGCACAGATAATATATTTTTCATAACACAAATGATAGAAAAAAAGAGCTACTAACAGAGATTTACATTTGCTTTTTGTCGATTTAACCAAAGCATATGACAGTATTCCCAAAAAAAAAAAATGTTATGTGATACTTTAGACGATTCTAACATTACCAAAAAATTAGTAGAAGCTATAAAAGCATTATACGAAGGATCTATTTGGAAAATAAAAGTTGGAAATCATATAACAAAGGGATTTACTATTACAAAAGGTTTAAGGCAAGGATGCAGTTTATCTCTAAGGCTATTTAAAATTTATCTCGAAAGAGTACTAAGAAACATGGAGGCAAAAATGTCAAAAAATGGGCATACCCATCCAAAATACACATGTATATTCACTAAATTTTGCAGATGACCAGGTATTAATAGCACAGGACCACGATGACATATAATATATGGCTAAAAAACTAAAAGAAGAATTTGAAAAATGAGGACTTTATATAAACATTGAGAAAACTAAATACCTGTGTATAGGAGAAGAAATGGAAAATATAAATTTCAACAGTGGAGAAGAACTCATCATCATCATCATCACTCCAGGGATTAGGCAATTGCCCGTTCCGACTTCATAATGCATCAGCCCAACGTATTCTAGGTCTTCCAACATCACGCCTTCCTCTTGCTTGATAATTTCTTGCTAACAATGGATATCTCTCCTTACTCATTCCATCCATGTGATCAATCCATTTCTGTCTGTAATTCGTGACTTTATCCAATAAAGGCTGTACTTTCAATTCTTCTCTTATATCCTCATTTCTTATTCTATCAAGTCTTGTACATCCTTTTACTTGTCTTAGGAACCGCATCTCTGCCGTCTGTATTCTATCCTTCTGTCTTTTCACTGGAGCCCAAGTTTCACATCCATACAATATTGTGGGAACCGCCATAACATTATACATTTTTATCTTGGTCTCTTTTCTAATTTTATTTTTGAATGTTCTCTGTATTGTTCCACACACCGTCTGAAATTTATTTATTTTGGAGTCAATATCTCTTTCCACATTGTAGCCAACATCACAGCCCGAATATTTGAAACTAGACACCTGTTCTATACTTTGATTTTCTAAAATAATTTTGGTTCTCACTGGATCTCTTCCTCTAAATGCCATGGTCTTCGTTTTCCTTACAGAAATCTTTAGATCGTATAATTTACATATTTCATTTAATGCATGCATTGATTTCTGTAAGTCGTCTTCATTTTTCTGTATTATGATTACATCGTCAGCAAATAGAAGATTATTTATGCACATTTTATTATCCATTCTTATTCCTGGATTTACTAAAACTTTCCATTTATTAAAAATATCATCTATATATATATATTAAACAAAGTGGGTGATAAACTACATCCTTGTCGTAATCCAGTATTTGTTTTGATTGCATCTGTTCTTTTGAATCCGGTATCTATAATTATATTTGTGTCTTCATATAATTTCTTTATTGTTTCAACAAGGCACAGCTGGTATCCTTTCATTCGTAATATTTCCCATAATTTTTGTCTGTTTACTCGATCGAAGGCCTTATCCAAATCTATAAATCCTATGTGAGTTTCTAAGTTATGTTCTCTTCTCTTTTCTATGAGTTGTTTCAGTGTAAAGACATTGTCTATACATGACCTTCCCTTTCTGAATCCACTTTGATTTTCACTTATTATTACTTCTGTTATGTTTCTCAATCTATTATCTATTATTTTCGTATATATCTTGTAGCCAGTATTCATTAAGCTAATCCCTCTGTAATTCTCGCAATTTCTCCGGTCTCCTCTTTTGAATATATTCTTCACAATAGCTGTTTTCCAAGTGGTTGGAATCCCATAGGTCTGCCAACATATATTAATTAGATGAAGTATTCGTAGTTTACACAATATTCCACTATATTTGATTAACTCCATATTTATATTATCTAATCCTGTTGCTTTCCTATTCTTAGTGGTTTTCAAAGCCATTTCTAATTCATTTATGTCTATTACATCAATATTTTCCACTTTTATTTCTTCCTCATTGTTCTCTTTTCCTTCAATTTCCTCCTTTTCCAAAGTTTTTCATAATGTTGGATCCATTCTTGTTCTGGGATTATATTCAATCTGGCAGAATCTTTCTCAGTCTGATTTAGATGTTTCACTAATTTATAACCTATTTCTTGTCTTCCATACATATCATGTTCTACTGAGCTTATAAATGTATCCCATGACTCCTGATGGGCTTTTCTTATAATGCTTTTAGCAATTCTCTTTTTCATTTTATATTCTTCATAAGATTCTTCTGTTTTCAGTGGTAAGTATGTATGATATGCTTTTTGTTTTTTCATTCACTGCATTTCGTATATTCACATTCCAAGTTCTCAAGCCCTTCCTATTTCTTATTCTATTTTTCTTTCCTAATATCTCATTTGCTGTTTTATGTATTACATTTGATATATTTTCCCATTCAATATTTATATCTTCTGACGTTACTATCTCTGATATATATTTATTCATTCTGCTTTCATAATGTTGTCTAATACTTTGATCTTGTATTAAATATACTTTATATACTTCTTCTTGGTTTCTTTTGTTCTTTATGTTATTTTCCGCCATTTAGCTATTATGTTTATTTTACTTATCACGAGATAGTGATCAGAGTATATATCGCTGCCTCTATGTACTCTCACATCTTTTACCAAGGCTCCTAGCTTGTTGTTTACGATTAAATAGTCAATTATTGATCTTGAGTTATATCCACTTCTTGTATATTTATGTATGTCCTTTTTTCGGAAATAGGTATTCATTATTTGTAATTGATTATAGGCTAAAAACTGTCTCAAATCTTGTCCATTATCATTTATTGTTATTTCTCCATTATTTCCTATTACATTAGGTATAGGGACATTGCCTACTCTGGCATTTAAGTCTCCACTTATTATTAAATGATGTTCTTTTGTATATTTATCAACTAATGTTTGTAATGTTTTATAATTTTTTTTTGTTTCTTCATTCTTACCTTCCTCTGGGGCATACACAGCAATTATCATCATGTATCCTCTTTCAATTTTAAATCTGGCTATCAGGATTCTTTCATTTATAAACTCATAGCTATTCAATTTGTTCTTCCATTTTTCATCTATTAAAATTGCTACTCCACACTGCGCTCTTGTTGTCTGTTCTACTCCGCTATACAACATAGTATAGTGTTTGTTCCTTTAGTTTCTTTTTTGTTTCTGTTATTGTTGCTATATTTATTTCTTTTTTCTTTAATTCTCTTTCTAATTCTTCTTCTTTCGTATTTATTCCCCTTACGTTTCAATTTCCTAATTTCAAAATGTCCTTTATTCCAAATCGTATCCTCTATCTTGTTGGGTCGTTCCTTGGTTTCCTTTTATGACAATCCGGCTGATTTCCATGAAGCTTCTCAGTAAGATAAATGTCTCCTGGAAGCGTTACGAGCGCTTCGCAGGACAAGGATGGTGGAAGGGCTGCTTCCTCTGAGCCTCCAAACATGCTCCTCTGGGTATCCACCCCCCAAGAGAGGGCTGCTTCTTCCGCTCTTCAAGCGCTACAAGTTTAGCTGTGCTATTCCTTGTCGCCCTGTTGACCGTTGAAGACTTGACGAAGATGTGGCCGCCCAATATGGATACAGACGCCATTCCTTCGTTGTGAGCTATACTTAGTTCCCCTCGCCTCTTACCCACCAGCAAGATTAACCTAAGTCAATCTTCCCCAGTAGAGTCGTCTGGTTCATCGGGTACTAAACCCCCCACCTCGTCAAGGTTATAGCTCCTGGGGGGGTGGAGAAGAACTAAAACCTGTATTGAATGCACTTACTTAGGAACAACATTAGACCATTCAGGCGATAACACAGTGGAAATTGAAAGTAGAATCGCACAAACAAAACAAGCAATAAATGCTTTAAACTCTGTTTGGTGGAGCAAAAATATTACAAAAAAAGAAAATTACAAATATATCAAACCATAATTCATAGCATTTTAACATATGGTGCTGAAGTCTGGCAAATTCCTACCAGGGAAATGAAAATAATTTTAAGTACAGAAATGGATGTTTTAAGAAGATCAGCTGGAAAATCTAGAATGGATATAGAATAGGAAATAAAGAAATAAGGGAAATTATGGGTGTAGAAGAGGAGCCGGACATCATAGACATTATACAGGGTGGACCGCTCGAATGGACCTAATTTCAATTGCTTGTTACTGGCAAACGGTTGAAGATAGAAACTTAAAACAACGTTCATAGTACAGAAAAACTCACCAAGTTTCGAATCCTGTCGGTAGATGGCACAAAGATACGTTTCTCGTTCTTAGATTTAATTGTTGTGAAAATGGCGACTCCGCAGATGAAAGCGCAAGCTGTTTTGTGGTATGCGGAGTTTAAATCAATCATAGAGTTCAAAGGGAGTTCCGGCGTGTGTTTAACCGTGATGCTCCAACTGCTAGAAGCATAAGAAGTGGCGTGATACATTATTAGCTACAGGATCTGTGTTGAAGAAGCATGGTGGTGGTCGCAGAGCATCCGATGAAATGGTAGCAAATGTTCAAGCCGCATTTGAGCGAAGCCCCGGAAGTCATTAAGAAGAGCTTCGCGGGAACTTCAAATACCAAAATCGACATTACAACGGATTGTCCACAAACGCCTCAAACTGCACGCATATAAAGTGCAGTTAGTGCAACGTCTGGAGCCGAATGACATGCCGAAACGAGTGGAATTCGCCAATACGATGCTGGACCGTCTCGGCGCTGATCCTGACTTCATGACCAAGATTTTCTTCTGGACGAAGCCACTTTCCATTTGTCAGGCAAGGTAAACCGGCATAATGTGCGGATCTGGGGATCGGAGAATCCTCACGCCTATTCAAGAGCATGTTCGTGATAGTCCGAAGATGAATGTTTGGTGCAGTTTGTCACATAATAAGGTCATTGGACCGTTTTTTCTTCGCCGAGAAAAACTGTTCGTGGTACCACATATCTTGACATGCTGGAGCAGTTCTTCTTTCCACAAATTGAACAACTGCAGCTAACATCGTTTTCCAGCAAGATGGTGCTCCTCCCCACTGGTCCAATGAAGTTCGTACGACTTTGGACAACATTTTCCCTGGCCGTTGGATGGTAGGGGAGGAGCCAATCGCGTGGCCCCCGAGATCTCCCGATTAACACCACTGGATTTCTTTCTCTGGGGCTATGTCAAAGATAAAGTTTACACCACCCCAGTCAAAGACCTTCGTGATCTTCGTGAGCGCATCATAGAGGCTATTGAGAACATTCCAAAAGACATACTCCACGTACTTGGCAAGAAATTGTTCATCGCTTTGATATCGTCACAGTGACTGCTGGGGCTCATATAGAGATGTGGTGATCTGGATATCAAAACTTGGTGAGTTTTTCTGTAATATGAACGTTGTTTTAAGTTTCTATCTTCAACCGTTTGCCAGTAACAAGCAATTGAAATTAGGTCCATTCGAGCCGGTCCACCCCTGTAGAAAAGAAAAGATTGCAGTGGTATGGTCATGTCAAAAGAATGCCAGAGTAAATATTACCAAAATTGTTATGGAATGGATCCCAATGGAAAGGAGGAAGAGAGGAAGACCGAAGAAAACTTGGATAGAAGGGGTAGAAGCAGCTATGAATATCAGAGGAATGGAGGAAGATCGATGGATGTACAGAGAGGAATGGCGTTTGGTTTCCGGAAGACGGCGACAGCTGCCATGATACCGGATGATGATGATGATGATGATCAGTATATAATAGTTATCAACAATATTATGTGTTAATATATAAATTTACAATTTCTTAAATGTTTCTGGTATGAGAGAATAATCGTAGAGGTATACATTTTGTGTTGTAAAAGGAAAATAATGGGAAGTTCAGACCAGACATTAAATGAAACACTATAACAATAGTTTAGCTTATAATATAAGCTAGTATTATCGTGCATTTTAATATCTTCTTAGATATGTCATGAGTAGGGGATGCAAGATCAGTAAGTGATAACAAGCCAATAAAATATATTTATACCTCTTAAATATTATTTGTAACAGCATGGAAATTGTTATAAATTATTATCGATAGTTTTAACATTACTTGCAATATTCAACATCAGATATTGGTGTACGATACAAGGACAGAATATTACAACACATTACAAAACTACTCTCTAGAAAATATTTTTTAATAGGCAACAGCTGAATCCGTAGGTGATTAGTAATGTAAATTAAACTATACATTAGCAAAAATCAGCACCAAAATTAACCACCTAGTGAATATATCAATAAAAAATTGTTATATTTAATGACGCTCACTAACATGTAAGGTCATTATGTAGCCATTTATTTCAAGCGCGAGGGTTCTCGTACGTACCGCAAATTTACGACACGAGACTCACGGATTTCCTTCCTTCTGGAGAAAGCTACATTCAGAATTGTTACGCATTTAAAATTCCATTGATTTCCTATCGAGCTTGAACCCGCGAACCTCAGAATCGGAAGCGTGCAGAGTAACCACTAGTCCAACGATGATGATGAGTTGTAATAATTGTGATAATGATAATAAAATTAATGTAATGATGATAATAACAATAAAAATATTTGTAAGTGCGCAAAGGACTATAACCAAGGTGCTCCGTCATTGTTTGTACGAGCGAGCGATCTTCACTCACGCGAAAGGTATTGTGGGCAGTGTACACATAGGCTATTTTAGGGAAAATAATTATTTTGGTGGTTTCCTTTCATTCCTCCACTTTACAAAAATTATAATAAATTAAACTGGTGTTCAAGTAAGAATGTGGCATTTTTTGATTTTATAAATTTTTGGTGGGAAATGTCAATTACATATTAATTGCATTTACGCCCTTCAGAAAAACGTAAATATTAACATACTAATTTTCAAGCGACAGAGCATAAAATCATCTATAATGTGACTATCTTTTCAAGTTGTGGGAGTAGTTATACTTCGAGAAATGTATTTAATAAAAGAGACTGTTTAAAAACAATAGGTACGATAATTTGACAGCTGTATTACTCTTTAATTACCACCAAGCGAAGACTTGAAATTCGGTTCAGATATTCAATATATCGTAGTTTCACTGTAAAAAAATTAAACTTTTAAAGATGTGAGTTCATTTTCACAATTTTTTGCCGATTTCCTATGGAATGTCACAATGTCAACTACCCATGTTAAGGCAATTCCGTGGGATAAGCGGTTAGACGCTCGCCTCTTACCGCTGGGGTACCGAGATCGAGTTTCGGTCACTCAAAGTGAGTTTCGTGGTAGACGAAACGGAGTTTGGGTAGGGTTTTCCCCTGCCACAAATTTTATTCTATCATTTCCCCATACTCATATCCATTTTGTTTTATTTCATTCATCCGCCCCTGAGACGGTAGTTCAGGAGCGGTCGGCCGGCACTCTTGTAGTTCACAGACCTCTATAAATAGGAGCTTCATCTCATCTCATTCCTGCCCAGAGTTGAGGATATTTATGTTATAAACTACCCATGCTAATCCTATAATTATAGGAAGTTATGTCGTGCAAACGCGAAGAATAAAAAAATATATAATATTTATATTTTTAGGACACTTTGCCAAAACATTGTAAAACAGTACTCAAAACCAAATATTTCCATGATAATTATGAATGAATAATGATAACATATTTTTTGCAATTCTATAAAACCCCTTATTTGGAAAGCAGTGAATATTCTGCATTAAAATTTCAAGGGTAAAAGAGTTACTAGTAGTCACTGAGATACAAAAATAATATATTTTATAGTACTGTGACCTTTATATCCTCCTTAATACGCTAAAGTGATTCCGGAAACAAAGGAAGAGTAAATTATGATACACATGTTGCATTGGTTGTGTTCTGTTCTTCTATTATGAACTAGCTATGGTTACGCTATTGACATAAATTTGGAACATCTTTATAAAACTATGTAGGAGTATGTAGATTTTAAGTTACGCTAAGCGTTTATTTCCTAGAACTTACTGATGTTTACAACATTTCAGCTGTAAACTTCTGGAAGACCTGACTACTTCAAAATTATTCGTAAGTGTGTAGAAAAGTACAGTTATTTAAATAGTTAATTTTGTGAACGATTTAAAGGTGGGTAACTCGTTCTAAAAAAATCACTTATTATTTCCAGAGATATTGATTCGCTTCTAATATACATACATCAGTATGTAATTTAAAAGCTAATTAATAATTCTGAAATAAAAATAAAATATACGACTTCAAAGGAATAAATAAATACATAGGGTGCTAAATAGTAATAATGTAATAAAGAACAGAGCAACAGAACGGATTAATCAAATCAAAATTCTAATTTGTAATGACAGAGATACAAATAATTATCTTAGATTAATAACATTTTTCACTACTTAGGATTTAATGTGACTTCCTGCGAAAGACGTAAATTGTACTCTCTTTCACGTATTTTCAAGCTTCTGAATTCCTACACTCCTAGTTACCTGGCATCCGGATTTGAGAAGTTACCACAATATTGACATTAGGTCACAAATAACAGTCTGCGAACAATCCATATTCATAGTACTTCCTCTTATTCCACTTATTTCACAGTAGCTTCTGCCTGCTCCTGGAATTTCCTTCCTCAAGACATAAGGGGTTGCCGCTGACTTGGCACTTTTATGTCACGCTTACAAATACATGTTTTTAAACAATTAATTTTTTCTCGACAGCTAAATTTATTCTGTCATTAATAGTTTTTATCTGACTCTTCTATCTTGTGCATTTTATATTTCAATCGTTAACTCTAGATTGAATCACAATATTTTCTAAGTAATAATTATATTGTAGTCGTACCATTACATTTAAGTTTATTGTAATTTAGAGGTACGAATAATTTTGGTATTTTTTAACCGTAATGCCTTAACTATGCCAGGTAAAATAAAGCTATTATTATTATTATTATTATTATTATTATTATTATTATTAAAAAGAAACGAATATAAAATTATAGAAATTTTATGATACATATGGAACATAAGGAGGGTGTATAATATTTCACGTACTGTACATACCATGTGTGCTGGATTAAGATGATTTTTTTTCTCTGATTATGAACTGTAACACACACATCCATTGGAATATGTGAAAATTTTCTTGTGTTTTTAAATTATAACAATGATTAGCTAAGTGAGTATAATAAAATATAATTATAATTGACGACTTATAATTCACATTTTCAGTAAGCACTTGCTTATTTTGCTTCTCAAAACTTTACTTCAACACATTATGTAAACTAATTATCTTCTAACTATGTTAGTAATAAACGTAGACTTCACTGTACAAATAATTATTCCTTAACGAGACACCATAATGGCTATACCTCGGAGATGTTCTTGAAATCAAGTGACGCTACCTATCCAGAACAAAGCGAAGTGTTTTTCATGATGCCAAATATAAATTCAATATAAGCAAGTCATTATATGTTGGCACAATTATTTATAACGTAGCAATAAATCGTATTATGAAATCATTGTACAATATTTAAAAATATAATTAAACAATAAAAATATTTAACAAAAATAAAAACTATAAAAAACCTGAAGAGGCGCAAATTTGCGGCAACAGAAGGCATTAAGATATAAGACATAGAATATACACAATTTAAATTTAAAAATGCACAACATATGTTATATTATAGAGGTGAGAAAATTGGATAGGCTAATAAATCAGACGGAAAGAAAACAGAAACAAAAAAAAAAATAAGTTTTAGACGTTCGTTGACGTTGCGCTCCGTTTGAGTTTGATCATTTTTATCAAATGCACTTTGCGATAATTACCAAGAAACGTTGTATGAACGATTAAATAACAAATGAATATTATTATATACAACTTTCCTCATTAGAGGATTACCTCAAGGACAAAGTGATACTGACAATTTTGAAATTCATGAAATACATTTTGTAAATACATTAAAAAAAATTCAAATTGTAATTGAAGTATGCATACTATAAAGTAGAAATTTTGTAAAAATGGTTTCTTAAAATTGAAATTGATCCTCTAATGGCAATCTAAGAAATTCCAAAATTTAGCTAAGAATTCTCTTGCCCCGATCATCAATCCTGTGACAGTAATACTATCTAATTGGTATTTATCTTTGTAATAGTCAATTGTAGGCTCATATATGGCTTTCTTTTCACAGTCAACTTCCTCAGATTAGCCACTATGAGTCTCAAAACGGATTGTGGGATCTAATATCAAATCAATTTTAGAAGATGGTCTAAATGCAATAACATCCATTCGTCTGTTTCTTCCATAGTGGTCAGATGGATTAGTTCATCATACTCTACCATTTTAACTAGTTCATTGTTGGAGAAAAAATCTTTGATGCTAGATGTCTCTCTCTCTCTCTTTCTGTCTTCCTTTCCTCTCTTTGTTCTTTATCATATTTTCTATTCCATCCAATCAACCATAATAATTGTGCTCGAGGGCAGATCTTTCACTGCAATCATAGCTTTTTCATGCTATGCTTTGCAGTTTTACTAGGGAATTATAGGTGCGGTAGTTTCCCATTGCTTTCCACACCGATGAAGGATGATGATGATGGCCTAATGATTTTCGGGGACTGTTGGTCACTACGCTTCCTCACATTTTTCTTAGAGGTGAGGAAAAATTCCGAAAAAAAATTCACCCAGGAGCCTGTCCCGACCGGGAATCGAACCCGGGCTCGCTGCGTGACAAGGCAGCACGCTACCTCGAGACCACAACGGTAGACTTCTTTTTTCATATCTACCTGAATTCTACTTCTACCATATAATTCTATGCAATCCAAACTACTTCACTACACACTATAAGAGGGATGTCTGTAGCGATGCAGCATCTTAGAAAAACATTCACCATTGCTACAATTTTACAGATAAACAATACAAATTTGCTTACATATAGATTATGAATTAGGCTTAATTTCGGTATAATTGTTTATTTTTTTAGACATAATTTCCTTCCAATAATGAAAAAAATACTGTTATCAATAACGGTACACTTTCATCCAAAACTACTTAGCCAATCAGAATGTAACTTTGGACAGGTCATCACTGCAGTATGTTAAATCAACTGAAGTAAAATGAAGTAAATATGTCAATTTGGTTCTGAAATATACAACTTTGTACTCTATCGTTTCAAAATTATATTGACAGTAAGTAATATATTGTGCCATAACATTTTTATGTTTCATAGTATGACTTCAGTTTTTCATCAAATGAAGTTCAATATATTGGAAGTAATCCCTGAAAAAAAAAATGGTTTCACTGGCTTCAATAGTTTTAGAAATATGTGTACCTTTATGTTGAAAAATGTCAATACGAGAAAATGACCACTGAAGTTCATACATATAATTCTGTATCTGACAGCTGGTTACACCTAGAACTCTCCATACAGATAGTCCTGGTCATCATCTTCTCTTTCTCTTCTTACAGCTCTGTTGTTCCTTCTTGATTTTTTTTTTCATCTCTGTCTTTGCAGCTTCCTTATTCATCGATTTAGATTTGTCGATACAGCTAAGTATGAGATTTGTGAACAAACCTTCCTGTATTCCTAACCTCTTCAATATTTCTAACCGTTTCATATGGTCAGTATTTTTACATTGTGACTGTTTTCTGGTACAATTATTTCCTTAAACTTTCTTTTCTTGAAAATAGGACGTGCTATTCCAATTTTCTAATTAAGACCACTAAATATTATGAAAACTCAGATTTTATTCAAAATAAAATCGACTATCATAAACAAACGTTTGGTTACACTGATAAAAGTGAAATCTGGTATCTAGTTGGAAAACTAATAAACAGAAGACTGCAGTTAGACATGGAGATTGCAATTTAGGAGCAGAATGCAAAGAGAAACTCATGGGAATTAAAACATTACAAACGGAGTTAATCCAATGTTAGGAACTATGATAGGGGCGTTTCCGCGTGGTTTTTAAATGCATGAGGCATGATTTTCTTAATGTTTGAGGCACTTCTGTATGAGATACCTAAATAAAATTTTCACAGTTTACCAAGAAAAGCTTGAAGATTTCAAATATCACATTTCCAAAAATTGGCATTTTTACCCCCACCTATGAATATCCCCCCTTAACATTTTACTCACTATTGATTTCGGCGGGATTCGAACCTTGGACTTCAGATCTATATCACCAAACCTTAACGATTTGGCTAATTAGCCAGGTTGAGAAAGTAATGTTTTTATAAGCATTATTGTTATTATTTAGATTTCGGGAAATAATAATTCAATTTTAATATTTCCTACGAATTGTAAATTACTTATCACATGGAAAAATAACGAAATGACTTGGTTTTAGGTAAGAAAATATAGAAATTTTGGCAGAAAACAGAATAATAACATTTGTTAAACTGTGACGTCATTCCTATTGTTTACCATCAACATTCATGTTTTATTATTACAGATGGGACAGCAATTTTATTTAAGTTTCACCTATAATTAAAGCAACATAAAAATCTAACCGAAATGTGGCCTAACATCCAAAGTTACACAGAATGGATTAATGTAACATTAGTGTGAGTTATATATATATATATATATATATATATATTTAATTTATACTTTGATGTTTATTTCTGTGAAGAAAAACTGAAACGAAATTTGAAAGATACGTGCGATATTGAAACCTAACCCAAATGTGATCTTACTAATAACGAACGCTTAACAAAAAAACAACTAAGGTTAGAGTGAATTTATTTTGATTAGTGTGAATTTATTTTTGTTAGCTTTCAAATTGAAGACAGACGTGTTTAAAAGTGCTATATAACGCAAATATTATTCTTTGCATATAGGAAATGGAATTATGTGTATTAACTATTATCTATGTATAGTCCAAAATTAGAATATGTTCGCGTTCTGTAAACCTGCATGAAGGGGGGCGATGTAGCTTGCTCACCAAACGCAACGGAACGCAACGACAATGAATGTTGATCGTAATCCCGCCATTAAAAGGTTACAGTCAAGCATAAAAGTACAAAGAAAAAATATAAGAAATGAATTAGGAATATCCAATCCTATAAACAAAATAGATATCAATAACTCATTGTTTGAAACGCGTTGAAAGCTTGTTGCAAAAATAATTCCACATCGCAACATAAGTCAGTTAACCATTGCACATGGTTGCAAGGAAAAACAACCAGATTGGTTGAAACTAGGGTTGGAATATAATCTCAAACATTACTGCTTGAGGTAATTGACTAACAAGGAAACAATTTCGGTAGTTGTTTTTTTGTATAGATGTTGTAAGCTACAGAAATTAATATATTTGCATTTTCAGTTATCTGACTTATGTGCTCCCGAATTTTATTCAGCTGTTTATCCAAAGGGAAAATAAATATCCTTCTTCCCATATGTAGATGAAATGTCTCAATCTCTTGACAAGAAAACAAGTCAAATGTCAAACTCCAGGAGGCAGAAGGATAATTACAAAGCTCACACTAAGCTGTTATTTGACCCTTTCTTGTCCTGAGTATGTTTAATATTTACGAGGAACTTCGATCGGTTAATTTTTAAGATATCTTATTCTTAAAAAAATCATTTGTTAAAACTCAAAATGTTTTAAATAGTAATATAATAACTTTTTTATCCGTATTCCTCAATTATAATTTACTTTTATTAGAACACTTCGTTAAATTATTAATTCATAACACGTTTCATCTTCGGCATGCTAATTGATACTGATGTCGGCGTATAATTTATATAATAGATTTAAGTCTGTGGGCGTGTTCTCGTTTAGAATGTTTATATTACTTGCTTCTCTTAAAAGTCCTTGTTTTCTAAGACACTACTGTTTTGTTTTTACTGTCTTTGTGTAAGATTAGCATCTTAGAAAACATGGAAATTTTAAGAGAAGCAAGAATGCAAACATTCTAAACGAGAGGACAGCCAGTGTCATATATATATATATATATATATATATATATATATATACACTCAATTCTGATTAATGCGAACAACATAAAAAATGCGATTTATGTAGCACGCGACATGTTATCTTCTTAGTTTCAGTTTCTAAGCTTCCATTCTTGGCGATGAACTGTAACCTATTATGCAGGACGACAGAAAGTATGTATTCTTCGAGTTTTGGTATATGTATGCGGAACATAGTCTTTTAATTTAAGAGAGGATAAAATTTTGCGAATGTGTTTTAAACTAAAATCCTTACGACAAATTTGGATAAACGGAAAAAAGAACATACGAATAGAGGAGTGAATATCAGAGAGAATTGAATAACAGCGATATCCTTGATTTTTAAAGTAAACCAGATATAATAAAAACAGTCAGGTTTCGTAGATTGCGATTCGCAGGATGTGTAACACGAACGAGATATAAAACAGGGGCATTGAAACTTTAAGTAAACCAGAGGGAAAACTAGGAGGCCAAGAATGTGGTGTGAGAATAAAATTCAGGGCTATTTGAAATAAGTGGATTTATTATAGGAATTGACTAAAATGTTAGTTTATGTCCGCATGAGCGCGAATATCTGGGTACGGTAGTGTCAGTGATTTAGTTAGTAGTTTATTTGTTTGAGAGAGACTGTAGAGTCTACACACGCTCAGGGAGTGTCTAACCATTAAACAGATAGTAAAGGATTGTAAACTGTGTATTTTGAGATAGGGAAAAATTGATCGGAAACGTACATTTGAAAACAGATAATCTTGAATTTGACGAGACACAAGGTTACTGAACCCATAAACAGCTATTATATTATTTAAATTATATTATAATTAAATTATATTATTTAAAACATTTTAATACATAACATAAATTGTGATAAACATGAATATTAAGAATGTTATTTGTTAAAACTTGAAGATCGCTATAAATGAGGTGAACTATAACAACAAACATATTTGGTTTATATTGAATTGAATTTAACAAGTTAAAAGCTGTACATTTCTACAGAATAATATTATCGAACATAATCATTTAAGTTGAAATTATGTGTTATGTAAATGTAGAAGTTTACAGCACAAATGACTTGTTCATGTTTTCCCACTTTTTAACATTAGTGTATATTTGTGCATTGTACTGTTCTAGGGTCCACTGAAACATTATTGAAGACAGCGGGAAAAAAAATCAAATATACAAGACATCCTGAATCTGTGGTAATAAACGCCGGGAGAACACTCGAGAAGGAATTAAGACATCTTCGTATATTAGGAGAGAATCTTAATCGGAAAACGAAAAATAACTTAATTGAAGCACTACCTATTCATCTGTTAAAATACTTTAAATATTAGTAGTTTAACATATCTGAGTGATCTGAGTGCTATAAGGACCTATAGGAATATATTATTTAAAGAAATGCTATATTTAGGCATCATATATATAATATATATATTTATTAAACAAAATATACATAAAATACGTCATTCTTAATATTACAGATTTAACATGATCATTCAACCAAAAAGTGTTAAATAAATCGTTACAACTCTTCTTATAGGCCTACAAGATGCTGTATTCAGTACCTCAGGAATGTTACTAATTATAGGAAATAATTTCACAGACATATCGTAATGCTTGCAAGCTTACACTCGCAGATTCATATCCTGTGTACGTAGTACGACGTATTTTCCTGATCTGGCATCAGTCTATTCTAGTAGGCTAAAAAATCAACATAATGTAATGAATGGTGTATGAATACGTACTAATTCTTTGAACTGAAAGTACTCGTTTATTTTACCATTTTTAGATTGGAAGTTAAAGATACGTTCTGCAGTATTTTAAGAATTTGAAAATACGCCAAAAATATTATTAATGAACGAATGAATGAATGTACATTACTCTTTCTCATTACGATTGTCTTCTGTGTAAATATCCTGTAAAAAATCAGAGTTTGTAAAACACGATTTAGAGGATTGTAAGCACATTAAGATTCCTGCATACTACTATGTTGAAACCTAATGAATTTTTTCAGTTAGAAAAAATACTGCCACGTCTTTAAGTGACGCATATGAAACAGAAAGAGAACCCACGGACGTTCTTATGCTTTTGGATCTTATGTATCTAAATCTGGTAGGAACTGATATTTCATTTCAGGAATGACTTCATAAGTAATGACGGTTAGTGCGTAGATGGAGGCGAATGCAAGTGGAGAGGATGATGGAGCGACACTGATGGCAGCGGCGACTACAGATGAAGCGGAAGTCACAGGAGGGCAGCGTAACTACTGGGACGGAGGCTGAAGATGCAGTGGCCGTGATAGTATGACGTGCAGCT
>JASPKZ010006866.1:0-76086 GCA_030220185.1 Diploptera punctata
AATAAGGAAAAATTAACCTTTTTTTTATAGGAATTATCAATCACTGTGAGGTTCAATTCAATATTAAATTAAAAGATTCTTACCTCTCCTCACATATTCTGTTAAGTAGATCGCGATTTCAGGCCTATAGCAGGCCCATCTTCAGTACCCTGTTGTTGACCGGTGTTTATGTCGCTCGGAAGAACCACTTCTTTTCTTCCCTCTGTTGGTGGACCGATGAACCTCTTGATAAGGTCAAAATTTTGCGGGAACTTCGAAGTTCATAAGTTTTCCTTTGTTTTTCTGAATGTGGATCTTTTCCCAAACTGTAAGTTCCTTAGGTGTCTCTATTGTTAATTAGACTAGCTTTTGATTCAATTCGATGTTTTTCGTACCAAGCATGAGCAGCTACTGCTGACTTTTCCAATTCTCCATTTTTGACATTTCTAAGATGTTCCTTCAACAAACCCTTGTTTTCAAATTTCTTTTCGTTTTTCCTATATAAATTTTGTCACAATCTTTACATTTGATCTGATAAATTCCTGATTTATTTTCCTTCTTCAATTTTTTCATTTTTGTTGGTTTTAATTATCCTATTAAGGCTGTATTCATTCTTAGGTGCTAATCTTATATTAAACTTTTTGAAAATTTTTTTGAAATTTGTAGTGTTTCAATGGATGGTAAGTGAATTTCTTGAATTTTATTTTTTCTGTTTGTTTTATCAGTGTGCTTTCATTAATTAAATTTTGTCTTTTGAATTTATTTATTTTCCTGTGTACCATGCTTTCATCATAACCAATTATCTGTTGCCACATTAATTATGTATTCTTTTTTTCTCTTTTATAGTTTTTTCTGGGCTCATAGGAATATTTACTAATCTGTATGCTAAGCTATTGAACACTGCCTCTTTGTGAAGCAAAATGGTTTGAAACCCGAAGCTTTAATATAGTTGTTCTATATGAGTATTCTTTCTATATATTCCAAATTCTAAATCCTGTTTTCTTTGTTTCGTGTTAAATTAAGATCCAAAAATGGGATTTGTCTTTCAATCTCAGTTTCCATGGTGAATTTTATCGTTCTACTCTGGATGTTCAAAAGCTTCAAAGCATCCTCAATTTGTTTCTGTTTGACAATAGCAATTACGTCATCAACGTATCTGGTCCAAAATTTGAAGATCAAAGGATGTCTCTCTTGTTATTTTCTGCTCGAAACTTCCCATGTATAAATTGGCCAAAAAGGGTGAAAGAGGGTTTCCCATAGAAAGCCCAGAATTTTGTTTATAAAATTTACCATTATAGGTGAAAAACACTGTTCAATGCATAATTTAGTTAAGAATTATAAACTCCTTTGTATTTTCTTTTTCTAATTTGTTTTTGTTTAGCCATTGTTCCAAGATCTCAATGGTGGTTCCTCTAGGGACACTGGGAAACAATGAAATTACATCGAATGACACTAGTCTGTCTGTAAGGTTCTAATTGAATGTTTTCTAATTTTTGTACAAGTTGATATGAATATCTATTGAGAGGTTATCAAATCCTTCCATTTTCTTGTACTCATTACATAACCATTTTGATATTAGGTATGTAGGAGACCCTATATTGTTGATGATGGGCCTCATTTTGTCTCCACCCCCCTTGTGTGTTTTTGGGAGACCATGCATTTTGTGGATTTTCTAGGGTTTGAAACCTTCAGCCTGAATTTTTCTTTTTTTGATAGAATTTTGTTTATTGTCTTCAAAGTGTTATCTACGTCTTTGATACTTTTGGGAAGTGGGTCAGATTTTACTTCAATGTATTCTGTAGATGCCAAAACTTTGTCCATTCTATTTCTATAATCTTCTTATCCATAATTACTAGCTGGTTGCCTTTGTCTGCTTTTGTGATAATTGTGTTTTTGTTGTTGATTTCTCTGATTATTTTCATGTTTCCCAGTCCTGTTTTGTTTCTAGGAATTTCCTTGATTTCTTCTATGATTTTTCCACATTCATTCCTGATTAAAATTTTTCTTCTGTTTCCAAATCATCTATTATTACTTTCGACGTCCGCTACATAATCTTCAATTTTGTTAGAATAGTTTACACATGTTTTAAGTCCTTTTTCTAAAATTCCCAATTCCCTCTGGTTGAAAGTTTTGGAAGACATGTTGATTACATTACTGCACCTTATTTCCCTTGTTTTAGTTGTGTTTTTCTTATTTAATCTTGATTTTTGATTTTAAATTTTCAATTTTCTTATTTTGTTTGATTACTTTTCTTTTAAGCTAATATTTAGTTTGTTGAAAAATTTTTCTTCTAATCGGTCCCAAAATACATTGCCAACATTCTTAGAGATTTTTTAAGTGTAGGAAAACAATTTTGGTGTCCAAATTACTGATAATTTCGAAATGTTTGTTTTTCTCCATTTTCAAAATTTTCTTCTCAACCGTCTTCTGTTCTTTCGAACCATCGTTATTTTTAACGGTTTTACGAAACAAATTTAGGTGTAATATCCAATTCCAAACAAGTATAATAAATTTGATGTCCATCATTTTATTTCTTCTTTTTTTTCCCTTAACATGATTGAATTTTTTAATGTCTTGTTTTAATCCTGATAAATTTGTATTGAAAAAGAAAATATAAAGGAGTTTATAATTCTTACTAAATTATGCATTGAACAGATGTTTTTCACCTATAATGGAAAATTTTATAAACAAAATTCTGGACTTTCTATGGGAAACCCTCTTTCCACCCTTTTTGGCCAATTTATACATGGGAAGTTTCGAGCAGAAATAACAAGAGGACATCCTTTGATCTTCAAATTTTGGACCAGATACGTTGATGACGTAATTGCTATTGTCAAACAGAAACAAATTGAGGATGCTTTGAAGCTTTTGAACATCCAGAGTAGAACGATAAAATTCACCATGGAAACTGAGATTGAAAGACAAATCCCATTTTTGGATCTTAATTTAACACGAAACAAAGAAAACAGGATAGAATTTGGAATATATAGAAAGAATACTCATATAGACAACTATATTAAAGCTTCGGGTTTCAACCATTTTGCTCACAAAGAGGCAGTGTTCAATAGCTTAGCATACAGATTAGTAAATATTCCTATGAGCCCAGAAAACTATAAAAAGAGAAAAAGAATACATAATTAATGTGGCAACAGATAATGGTTATGATGAAAGCATGGTACACAGGAAAATAAATAAATTCAAAAGACAAAAATTAATTAATGAAAGCACACTGATAAAACAAACAGAAAAAATAAAATTCAAGAAATTCACTTACCATCCATTGAAACACTACAAATTTCAAAAAATTTTCAAAAAGTTTAATATAAGATTGGCACCTAAGAATGAATACAGCCTTAATAGGATAATTAAAACCAACAAAAATGAAAAAATTGAAGAAGAAAATAAATCAGGAATTTATCAGATCAAATGTAAAGATTGTGACAAAATTTATATAGGAAAAACGAAAAGAAATTTGAAAACAAGGGTGAAGGAACATCTTAGAAATGTCAAAAATGGAGAATTGGAAAAGTCAGCAGTAGCTGCTCATGCTTGGTACGAAAAACATCGAATTGAATCAAAAGCTAGTCTAATTAAACAAATAGAGACACCTAAGGAACTTACAGTTTGGGAAAAGATCCACATTCAGAAAAACAAAGGAAAACTTATGAACTTCGAAGTTCCCGCAAATTTTGACCTTATCAAGAGGTTCATCGGTCCACCAACAGAGGGAAGAAGAAGTGGTTCTTCCGAGCGACATAACACCGGTCAACAACAGTGTACTGAAGATGGGCCTGCTATAGGCCTGAAATCGCGATCTACTTAACAGAATAATGTGAGGAGAGGTAAGAATCTTTTAATTTAATATTGAATTGAACCTCACAGTGATAATTCCTATAAAAAAAGGTTAATTTAGTGACGACTCAAGTCTTAATAGGAAACAAGATGGCGGACCTTGACATAACCCTCAACCATAGATTTCAATACAAATTTATTTCAGGATTAAAACAAGACATTAAAAAATTCAATCAGTTAAGGGAAAAAAGAAGAAATAAAATGATGGACATCAAATTTATTAATACTTGTTTGGAATTGGATATTACACCTAAATTTGTTCGTAAAACCGTTAAAAATAACGATGGTTCGAAAGAACAGAAGACGGTTGAGAAGAAAATTTTGAAAATGGAGAAAAACAAACATTTCGAAATTATCAGTAATTTGGACACAAAATTGTTTTTCCTACACTAAAAATCTCTAAGAATGTTGGCAATGTATTTTGGGACCGATTAGAAGAAAAATTTTTTCAACAAACTAAATATTAGCATTAAAAGAAAAGTAATCAAACAAAATAAGAAAATTGAAAATTTAAAATCAAAATCAAGATTAAATAAAGAAAACACAACTAAAACAAGGGAAATAAGGTGCAGTAATGTAATCAACATGTCTTCCAAAACTTTCAACCAGAGGGAATTGGGAATTTTAGAAAAAGGACTTAAAACATGTGTAAACTATTCTAACAAAATTGAAGATTATGTAGCGGACGTCGAAGTAATAATAGATGATTTGGAAACAGAAGAAAAATTTTTAATCAGGAATGAATGTGGAAAAATCATAGAAGAAATCAAGGAAATTCCTAGAAAACAAAACAGGACTGGGAAACATGAAAATAATCAGAGAAATCAACAACAAAAACACAATTATCACAAAAGCAGACAAAGGCAACCAGCTAGTAATTATGGATAAAGAAGATTATAGAAATAGAATGGACAAAGTTTTGGCATCTACAGAATACATTGAAGTAAAATCTGACCCACTTCCCAAAAGTATCAAAGACGTAGATAACACTTTGAAGACAATAAACAAAATTCTATCAAAAAAAGAAAAATTCAGGCTGAAGGTTTCAAACCCTAGAAATCCACAAATGCATGGTCTCTCCCAAAAACACACAAGGGTGGAGACAAAATGAGGCCCATCATCAACAATATAGGGTCTCCTACATACCTAATATCAAAATGGTTATGTAATGAGTACAAGAAAATGGAAGGATTTGATAACCTCTCAATAGATAATTCATATCAACTTGTACAAAAATTAGAAAACATTCAATTAGAACCTACAGACAGACTAGTGTCATTCGATGTAATTTCATTGTTTCCCAGTGTCCCTAGAGGAACCACCATTGAGATCTTGGAACAATGGCTAAACAAAAACAAATTAGAAAAAGAAAATATAAAGGAGTTTATAATTCTTACTAAATTATGCATTGAACAGATGTTTTTCACCTATAATGGAAAATTTTATAAACAAATTCTGGACTTTCTATGGGAAACCCTCTTTCACCCTTTTTGGCCAATTTATACATGGGAAGTTTCGAGCAGAAAATAACAGAGGACATCCTTTGATCTTCAAATTTTGGACCAGATACGTTGATGACGTAATTGCTATTGTCAAACAGAAACAAATTGAGGATGCTTTGAAGCTTTTGAACATCCAGAGTAGAACGATAAAATTCACCATGGAAACTGAGATTGAAAGACAAATCCCATTTTTGGATCTTAATTTAACACGAAACAAAGAAAACAGGATAGAATTTGGAATATATAGAAAGAATACTCATATAGACAACTATATTAAAGCTTCGGGTTTCAACCATTTTGCTCACAAAGAGGCAGTGTTCAATAGCTTAGCATACAGATTAGTAAATATTCCTATGAGCCCAGAAACTATAAAAGAGAAAAAGAATACATAATTAATGTGGCAACAGATAATGGTTATGATGAAAGCATGGTACACAGGAAAATAAATAAATTCAAAAGACAAAAATTAATTAATGAAAGCACACTGATAAAACAAACAGAAAAA
Source organism: Diploptera punctata (assembly GCA_030220185.1). NCBI lineage: Eukaryota > Metazoa > Arthropoda > Insecta > Blattodea > Blaberidae > Diploptera > Diploptera punctata. The sequence continues at coordinate 5,839 of JASPKZ010006866.1, forward strand.
ATAAAATTCAAGAAATTCACTTACCATCCATTGAAACACTACAAATTTCAAAAAATTTTCAAAAGTTTAATATAAGATTGGCACCTAAGAATGAATACAGCCTTAATAGGATAATTAAAACCAACAAAAATGAAAAAATTGAAGAAGAAAATAAATCAGGAATTTATCAGATCAAATGTAAAGATTGTGACAAAATTTATATAGGAAAAACGAAAAGAAATTTGAAAACAAGGGTGAAGGAACATCTTAGAAATGTCAAAAATGGAGAATTGGAAAAGTCAGCAGTAGCTGCTCATGCTTGGTACGAAAAACATCGAATTGAATCAAAAGCTAGTCTAATTAAACAAATAGAGACACCTAAGGAACTTACAGTTTGGGAAAAGATCCACATTCAGAAAAACAAAGGAAAACTTATGAACTTCGAAGTTCCCGCAAATTTTGACCTTATCAAGAGGTTCATCGGTCCACCAACAGAGGGAAGAAGAAGTGGTTCTTCCGAGCGACATAACACCGGTCAACAACAGTGTACTGAAGATGGGCCTGCTATAGGCCTGAAATCGCGATCTACTTAACAGAATAATGTGAGGAGAGGTAAGAATCTTTTAATTTAATAAGGAAATAATGTTTATTTTATTGATGTTGGTAGAAAGAAATAGTGTTAAAAGTATGAAAGATTATATAGTGATATAATAGTCATCCATCTTGGTGAAAAACAGTTTCTAAGTGAAAATAATGAATAATTACTGGATTGACCGTTAGCATTCGTCATCCGTTAAATACATAAAATAGTAATCTTCTAGAAATGAAAAATATCAACCTAAGCCGGAATCTTTTGGAACTTTTAAATTACAAGATTCATCTTAACCAAAGTGAGAGTTTTAAATAAACTAACTTATAGTTCAACTGTTAATAAAGTGTTGTTATTTGTGTAAGAAACGTTTCCTCATTCCCCTGAAGAGAGTTATTAGTGCTGTGGCAGATTTAAAGTGGTTTAAATTATATCACAAATCTTCAACTTCGGATATCTCACCGAGAAACCAAACTTTAAATGTCTCCACAACGAGGGGCATAAATAAAACACAACTTCATGTGATACCAATAATTAGGAACTTTCTTATTTATTTCATCATCATCATCATGAACAAATTCGTTTTAGGCCATGTGGCCTGTACGGTAAACCTAGCGAAGATGGTGTTGATCTTTCCACCGATGTTTTGGTCTTCCTTTGTCCCTATGTCCAGTTGGGGTATATTGGAATGCCAATTTTGGAAGCCTATTCCTTGCCATTCTCCTCAGATGATTTTTCCATTCTTGTTGGTATCTTTGTATATCTTCATTTAAACTTGTTACTCCAAGTTTTCCTCTGATAATAGTGTTCCTTTGGTGATCCAGTCTATTAACTCCTAACAATGATCGTAAGAAGCGCATTTGGCTTACTTGAAGTTTATGAGAGTTTCTTTTATTTAAAATCCAAATTTCACTTCTGTATTTTAGAGCAGCTTTTGATGTGATGTTATGTAATCTTAGTTTTGTCTCTGTCCTCATCTGTTTACCAAAATGTCTTCATATTACCCCATTCATTTTATTATATTTTTATAATTTTGAATCAATGTAACTCTTATACTCTGCAAATACACTTCCTAAGTAAGAGAAATCTGACACTTGTTCTATAATTTTTCCATCAATCTCAATTTTCACCCGTTGTATGTTTTTTCCACACATTGCCATTGTTTTGGATTTTGAAGTGGAAATTTTCATATTATATTTGCTGGCAATTTTGAATAATTGATACGCTGCTATTTGTAAGCTATCTTCGGAATCTGATAATATTATTTGATCATCAGCATATAATATTGTTTGAATTATTTTATTCCTAGTTATTGAAATTCCACTATTTACTGTTTGTTTCCATTCTTGCACTATTCTGTTAATATATATATTAAATAAGAGTGGATCTTATTTATTTATGACAAAAAATTATATATGATCCTACCTAATCAAACTTTTGTTTTTTTTCAAGATGTCGATAGATATCCTCTATTTACTGGAACAATTCATTAGGAGCAGAATTTATGTTCCATGCTGACTCACTGTAAATACTGCTGTTATTTTCACCATATCCTCAATGACTAATATGAGATTTTTTTACTAAAATGTTTGAAAACATAAAAAATAATCAGTTTCTCTCCAGTTTTCAAATGCTCTCCTTTTCGATGCTTTAAAAGAATTCTACAGAAGTGACCATTTTCAAACAATTGAAATTGAAACATATTCTGCATTGTGCATGAATAAGAATAAAACTATGCTTATTTAATCTATTAAAATTTTAATTATTATACATTTTAAGATTCTCCCACATAACTTATATAAGCATGTGCCAGATAAAGTATATTTTTATAATTTTTATTTCCTTTATTTCAAGTGTTAGAGCGCGAACTAATTTCCGTACATGCTTAAAGGTAAAATAGTTACTTGACCAAGAAAATGCAGTCATACATCTGGTTCGTTTACATTACAACTGGAACTCAACTCAAAATATGTGTAGTTTTAATTTTAGTTATTAACTTTATTGTGTTATTAGATCTTACTTTTATTATTATTGTTATTATTATTATTATTCAGTTTGGCCAAATAATTGTTTAGTATCTAATATTATTGTGATTTCTGTATTTGAATGTCACATATGTTTGTCCTGGTGAGTGGAAGAGAAGGCCACATGGCCGTAACTCTATCAGGCTAAATAAAATAATAACCTACTGAATGAGACCACTATAACTACAAAGCCTAATCTACTTTCTGTAATTTCCAAAAAAATTAAATAATCATTATACATTGTAACAGTGATTACTATTGTCACAAAATACAAAAAAAAAAACCTGATATGTATAATTAAATATATTGGAAGACAGAAATATACCAAATTTACTTCGGCAGAACATACAAAATATTTACAAAGACAACACCATAAAGATTAAATTAAATAACAGATTTTCTGAAGAAGGAATTATAAATCGTGGTGTGAGACAAGGCTGCCCCCTATCCCCAACACTCTTTGCAATTTATATCAATGAAGTAATATGTTGCTGGAACAAAACATATAAATTTGGAATAAGAATATCAGAAAATTAAACACACTATTGTTTGCAGATGACCAAATAATAATAGCAAATTCAGAAGATAATCTACAGAAAAAAACAAAAAATGACATTTCAAGGTGTAGATCCTGTCAGAAGTAAAATTGTACTGGACAATAAAATTTTGGAGCAGGTGAATAATTTTACATATCTAGGATGCAATATCTCATATGAAGAAGAAAAGGATGTAAATGCAAAAATATCTAAATTTTTAAGAATTTTAGGGTTAATAAATTCTATCTTCAAGCCACAGTTAGTCCAAAAGCATTCAAGATTAAAAGTGTATAAAACACTGGCTCTTCCAACTCTTTTGTATGGTAGCGAAGTATGGACGTTGAAACAGAAGGATATACAGAGACTTAGATCTGCTGAAATGAGATACCTTCGGAGGACTGCAGGATACACACTACTAGATCACAAAAAAATGAAGACATCTTAGAAGAATTACACATGGAACCTTTAGAAAACAAAATTTCTGATTATAAGTCAAGATGGATGCAACATGTTCATCGAATGGAAGATCACAGAATACCCAAACAAATGTTAAGATATCAACCTGCAGGAAGAAGAAGACCAGGACGTCCACTCAAAAGACTTTTGGATGGTGTTTCTCTTGAGGCCGAAACAGGTCAACAAATGGCCTAAATTCGTGAATGTACTATGATGATGATGATGTATAATCAAATAATGTGATGAACTCTTCAATCTATTAGTGGTATTAATTTATTATTGTTTTGATTAATTGTTGTCATGGCTAATGATTCTTATCAAAGCCAGTACATTAAACTATAATAATAAATAATATTCATAAAATTTTCATGTACTTAAGAAATATAAACTTATGAGGGTGAGAGGTTTTCTCGTATATTTTCAGTAGAAATTAATCAACTATATTCAGGCATAGTTCCTCAGAAGTTGCTAATTTTATATATATATATATATATATTAACTCCTGGCGCGACAGGCCTAGAAGGCCCTTAGCCTACCATCCGGCTGCTGGCCTCACATCCACATGTGTCAATCACAGAGGTAGATGATCATCAGCCAGTGTAAGGGGTGACATGAGGTCAGCATGTCGGAGTCCCCCATCCGTTACAGCTGGTTTTCTCAATCTGGAGCCACTACTTATTGTAGCTACCGAAATGCCTCACAATGCTGGGTGGGCACCGGTCCCATACTGGCCGAAATACCATGAGAAAATTTCTTCCTCCATGGAGACTTGAACCAGCGCAAGTCCCATAGCTCTGCGCCAAGGCTTCCTTGCCTTAACCACTCAGCTATGATGTGAAACATATATATATTTATTTATTTACTACAAGTGCAACAGGCCTAGAAGGCCCTTGGCCTACCTGCCAGCATATATATATATATATATATATATAATATATGTGTGTGAGTGCATGTATGTTGTACAGCATGATCAGATATGCTCAATAGATTTTTTCCTATGAGAACACAAGATCTTTAGTGCTCTATGGTAAAATGTAAATGATCATACTCAATATTAATCTAACCTTTCTGGTTACATTTTTAAGGATTTACTTGTAAGATAAGAAGGTTTAGTGGCATTCCAATCTTCAACCATAGAAGATAATATACAACATACCGTACATCAAGACTTTATCTGTTAATTATCTTTTACTTGTATAGAATTATTTGCCCACTATAGGCCTACTTACATGCCAGTACTTCCACTACTTATACATTGTATTTTCAATATATGAGGATTAAGAAAGAGGTTAAGGAATACATTAGAGAAAACAAGAAGAATAGGCTTATACCCAAAAGTGATAAACGGATACAGCATTAGTAAAAAAGGAAAACAATTTATAAATTTACCCACAAGTTTTTCTAACTATATGAATATATCATTATCCTTCTTCTGCAGTAAGTAAAACTAAACTAAGCCAAACGAAACTCCGTAACAATAGGCTTAGAAGACCCTTAATCTACCAATGCCCTTCAGCAAGTAGTTCCGAGATTGAAATGAATATGGGTTCTTAAAAAAGCAAAAAGTGGACTAATTACTGTTGTACAATGTGATTAGCAACATGGGAAATGTATGTATGTAGTTTTTTGTCAGATGAAAGAATGAAAAATAGCAAAAACATGGTGATTGTAGTACAGATGTCTTGATAGTGTAATTATAAAAACAGACAAATTTCTGTTGTGGAACGTAAGTAGTGACCCGAGGAGTATACAGTTTTTTTTTTGGTCAGAAGGAAGTACAAGAAATGCAAAGCAAAATTAGAAATAACCCAAAAAATGTGATATAAACAATAATAAAAAAGAATAGTGCACAATGTGTATATGCTCCCAGCTATGCTGGCTCAGTCGCTATCTGTGTTGTTTTGAATATCACTGGGATAAAGGGTTCAAAATTTAGCTTAAATTTTGTAATGTAACGTAACAGAAGCTAACCTAGAGTAACACAGTCTCATGTTAACAATGTGGAAGCCAATGTTAATTGCAGAAATAATGTTCCAAAAATCATTTCACTGGGTATTGTCAGTGAAATGCAGCCTACTTCATGTTAGAACAGACCACAGGTTATAAACTATCTTGAATACTGAAGGATTAGAAGTGTTACCAACATGATTTTTACTGTGACATCTAATGTATTAATGGTAGATCAATATTTTTTTCACATTATGTAAATTACATAATTTTTTGCAATGTGTGATGTGGTTGAGATGAAAATACGTGTTTTAGATTATATTAATATGTCCCCCATGTGAGATTATCTTGTACTAGAGTAATGAAATATACGGAAATTTGCACTGATCTGGACTGATTGGTTATATTTTTGAAAAGTGTGTAGAGGTAAGTATGTGAAGTTATGACATATTACATTCCAAAAACCCACAAATTACCATAGTAGAATCTAGTTATTGACCTGAGGTGTGTATATATGTATATATATATATATATATATATATATATATATATATATATATACATGTTGAGTAAATTACGAGAAATAGGGGAAAAATAAATTACAATCTTACATAAATTTAATCTAAAAATCATGAAGAAAAAACAGTAATTTCCTTATGTTTTGGTACTTCAGGAAGTTAGATTGCGATTTGGATAGGTTAGCAACATTTAGTTACAATAATATTTTATTGATTTTTGTTGTTCAACCAAATGAGACAACATGATTGGTCAGTATTACACATACATTGTATTATGGTCTGTTTTCTCTAAAGAACAAAAGATCCTGTTCACGATTTTCAAACCACACAACCTCCCCTTCTAAGGTGGAGTTTGTGATGGGACATTCCACAATCCTCCTTAAAGATCATTGGCTTTTCCTCTCTCCGCGTTGAAACGAGTTGGTGGGATCCTTCCTTAGAAAAATTAACTATAGCAATTCTGATTGATTCTAACCTAACTTTTGGAGCAGACATACTGTTTTTACACGATTTTAAGGTTAGACTTATGCGAAATTCTATTTCTCTTTTTATTTACTTCTTGTACTTTTGGTTATTCTATGCCAGGTTTCCATCTGTGAATGTTCTAACAGAGAACAAGAAATGGCTATTCACCAGAATGACTTACCCTTGATTTTTCAGCTTATTGTTGTGAATTATAGCTTTTCTTCTGTATTTACTAATATTTTTTAATACTTTAAACTTTTTCAAACAATTTTTATAACACTATTTGACAATTTTTAGTATTTATTTAAATATGCAAATCATAACATTATGACACTGTTAGACAATATTGTGATGCTGACTGCTATTTTCTCCACAGAGTATATTACTTAGTCTATGATTTTTCTATCGTTGTTTTGGGTTATCGCTGGTTAGAACGGCATTAGGAAGTGATAAGTAAGTGTACACCCATTTTTAATAAACATTTGGTGATTTTAATATTATTAATATATTTCTTTTACATAGATTTGGGGATTTATTGCAAAGATTGGACATTTAAATTTCATAGCACCGTGCTGCCATTTAGCATAAGCTGTATAAACTTTAGTACAATATCAATATGTGGCAAGGATGATAATCGATACGTGGTTCGATGGTGGGTTATCGCTGGCTCTATAAACTCTGACACATGTGCACTGTTCTTCTTTAGGACTTCGAAAATATACCAGGTACGTTAAAGTAACTGCTACCGTCATGTTAGCCAATATCATAATACTAATTTCGGATATGCTACACTTCGGGTCGCAAGAAAATTCTTCTAAATTCTATAGAATCGCAGTGCACATGCGCTAGTGCTCCAATTATCCCAAGTAGATAAATGCAACCTCCAGCAGTTGGCGGTATATGTATGAGAAATCAGTATGACCAACATTGACACAAAATTCCCAGAACTTGTCTAAAAATGTATAATTAACACGAAATGAACTAGTGGAAATATGATTTTATGTGGTAACCGTCCGATATTTTGAATTTTTCACACAATAACAGATATGAAGAGGTAATTTATTTTACGTATCAAATCACATTTAAAAAGCAAGGAACCTAAAAGCTAACCAAACCTAAATCAATTACTGTAACACAAATCAATTACTCTAACGTAGGTGAAATCCAGGGAACGTGGAAATGGTTGGCAACATCTGGAGTATTTTGGGTTTTGATGGTGGCAACGCTGGAACAACATAGGAAGAGGAGGGAAAATAGCAGTAAGCAATGTAGCACGACCATGTTTTACGTAAATATATAAATATTAAAAAAAAGACCGTTGCAACATTGGAAGATGTTTAAAATGTGTTTAAAAGTGTTGCAAAATGTTTTAAACGTGTTTAAAAGTGTTTAATGCATCAGTGGAATAAGATATTAAATTGAAAAATTTTTGCGACCTGAAGTGTACAACAGCCCTAATTTCTGCTATCAGATTGCATTTTTTATTATTTTTTCACTCATTAAGTCCTTGTATCAAATAATATTCAATTTTAATTTAATTTCAAAAGATGAGAAAATGGGCAAGTTAATGTACACCAAATTTGTTTACACTAACGTATCCCATTGGAACCTAACAAAATTGAGTAAACATCCATTTGTTAAAATATATTTTCAAATGTTGGTCATTCCAATTTCACAGATATCTATGCCATCTAGCAGAAGTTTTGGATGTGGTCGGTTTTATGTCTCTCACAATTCTACACTTTCACTCTTATGCCACTGATGCACTAAACACTTGTAAACACGTTTTGTACTGTTTTAAACATTTTCCAATGATCTTCAAGCTTTCTTTACAATATTTTATATTTATATATTTACGTAAAACATGATCGTGGATAAATTACATGCTTGCTACTTTCCCATGTTGCCACCATTTGAAAATAATTTCAAACCATATTTAGTGTTAGTGTACGTAAAATTAGTTTGTAGTTCATTAAATAGTATGCATGTAAATTGCTTTGTTACGTTAGGAAATGGGAAGTTGGTTTACGTCCATTTTTTAAGCGTTTGGAAATAAATAATATACATGTAACTGTTTTCTTTAGTTAGAAAATGGCAAGTTAGTTAAGGTCCATTTTTTTTTTTTTTTTGCATTTGGAAATTTATTCCCAAAGTTGGTGATGCCGACTGCAGAGCCATCTACCGGAGGCTACATTAACCATTACGGCAATTCCTGCAACTCGCGCTTGCGCACTGCGATTCTGTGGAACTTAGAAAAGTTTGTCTGAGACATATAACTGACTTTTTCCGAAGTTTCTTTAAGTGTTTGTGCATGCACACTATGATTCTGTAGAACTTGGAATAAATCATTTTATATAAACAATACAACAATTTGCATACATAGATATTTAATTGTAAATCAAATGTTCTTTAAGTTTCATTGCAAAATGTTTAAAATAGTATGAAATGTTGGTAAAGACTGAAAAAGTATGTAGTGCAGAAGTGTCATAAGAATGTTGTATGGAAGGTCATCAAACAAATTATTCTAAAGTTCAGCCACCTACAGTTTGTTCTGTTTAATGATTACAGATATTTAAAATGTGTTGCTTACCTCCTATTGTACTTTCTTGATACTCATGAAACTGTCCTTTGACGAACCTTAGTACTAAACTTGATTTGCCAACTGCTGATTCTCCAAGAAGAACTAATTTAAACTGACAGATTTTTCCATGTGTACCATTTGGCCTCTGGGCTCCACTGCGATTAGCCATAGTAGAACCCTTTAAGTAAAAAAATATTTCGGTAGTTAAAAATTAAACATTTTGATCGTAATTAATATACTGAAAGAATGTATTCCCTTTACAATAAATAATAGTTTAATTTTATTACAGTAATTATATACCAGTTAATTTTGTTTACTAGCAATTATTAAACTTTTAGAATTCAGGAGATCCAGGTATCTGTAATTACAAATACAGCCCCAAATTCTCACAACGCAATTTATCTATTATATATATCTAAAAAATAACTCCACTTCTTTCCGTATCAAATATGACGATAACGGTAACCGTACGTTCCATGCACAATGAATGTTGTCATCTCACTTTTCTTTAAAATCATATTCCGTATATTAAAATTAATTATTCGCTAATGTAAGTATTATAACTTCACACTTCTTCTACCAATAAAATGCAATAATTGCCTGTATAAACCTTTCAACAAAAATGCGTATGAAATCAGCTGACTTCAATGAGGTTGCCATAATCTCAAGGAAACATTATTCTGACAGTTCGCAAGCACAATGAATTCCTCCTTCAGTTAATCAAGTTACATTTTTAAAAATGAAACGTACACTTGAATACATAATTAAAAGCACTCGTATTAACAATCTTCCGCACTGTAAACTTAGTGTATCATGCATAGTTATATATGCTCCACAATAGGTTTAGATTTTACTGTCTGATCATTTAGGACTAACCTACCTTCACGTAGGAACGTCGATAGGCTCTCCACTCGTTGGCGACACTCCCAAAATTATAATTATCTAACCTTCAATGCACAATAATAACTTTACATGAACGCAAACCCCAAATAGTGACTATTTACCTATTATTTTCCACTGCAAAGTCGAAATTCAACTACGTGCTATAAAACCCTGGTACAACTTCACGCGCAGCAGCGCCCACCCTCTAGAGTGGCCACATCACAAACCTGAAAATGACATATTCATACGCTATATAATGCATATCCTTTATTTATATGTTTAATGCATATAATATCCCAATGAATAAATACTAATCTAATCTGATATTTCACACAATAAGTTTTACTTCATATCAAGATGTTCATGAATTATTATTATAAGTTATTACAAGAACTACTTCTAAGAAGAACCGGAAATTCATTTTTGCCTTACTGATGACCATGATTTCATTTCAGAGTACCCCGTATCATACGTCATCAAGTAATGTTGTAGAGCGCGTATTTTGATTTATGAAAAATAATTAATGGTGAAATGTAACATTGTAATACAATTTGTGGAAAATTCTATTTCTCATAAAAAAAAGTCCTCTGAAATTAAACGGAAAAATCATAAAATTACTATTAATAGCGCACGTACTCATCACAGATAAAAATCACCATGACACAAGTCTTTGCCTACCATTAGACTATTGACCTCTCACCATATAAGTAAATTAGAGAATTATCCAACCAGTATAAAGGTGCCATGCAGTCAGCATGTCGAATCTCCCAGCATAGCTGCTTTCCTCAACCTGGAGCTGCTACTTAACGTAGCTACTCAAGTTTCTCACAATGCTGGATGGAAACTGTTCCATACACTGACCGAAATTCCAACCCATCATGGATTGACGTTCCAATATATTTAAATAAACATTATATATTTTACATTGCTAAGTATTCTGAATAAAATTCCACAAATAAAAATGTTATGTAATAAAAAAAAAGCTGCTCCGTGGCGCAAGGGGTTAGAAGCTCTCCTCTCACTGCTGGTGTCTCGGTCACTCCGTGGATTTCGTGGTATACGAAACCGAATCTGGGCACGTTTTTTCTCGAGGTTTCTCCCGTTCCACCCTGCCATAAATTTCATTCCACCATTTTCCACACTAATCGCATTAATTTCATTCATCTGCCCCTGTGATGATGTGCCAGGCATGGTCGGCCGGCATCCTTGTTATTTGCAGACCTCCAATGTAAAGTGTTTCATCGCTTCTCATCCCTCAACCCTGCCTTGAGTTGGACAAGAGTTGAGGAAGGTTTCTTTTAACACAAAAAAATAATATAATAATTCAGTCTCATTATCCATTGTTTACCTTGTATTAATGAGTTAATGCTGACAAATAAAAGAAATTTAAAAAAATAGAATATCACTGTTATAAATATTAACGACCACACTCATCAAGTTCTACGTTCTTACAGGAAACTAGCTGCTAGAGAGAGCTACACTTATCACGAATGATTGAAAGGAAATTCCATTTCGTCACAATTGTGATAAAGCCTGTGCATGTATTAGCGGTGATTCCTATGGAATAATAATATTTTTATCAGTTAAATATTGAGCATATGTTTGTGATTTTTTTTTTTTGTCTGGACGTTATAACATCAATACATATCTACTGCCTGTAGTCACTATTTACATACGGTACTTTATCTTTATCGCAAGGAGTTATAATATAGTTCACAAATGATATTGCTCTCATGAACATTCCAGTCTCGAAACATAGTATGACAGTGTATATAATCAGAGATTGGTGAAGAAAAAACTAAATACTCTATTTCTTTAGTATTTACCCAGACGTTTAGAAACATATATAGGTCATGTCGTGAATTTAGTTAAGGAATTTAATCTTGAGTAGCCTACTACTAATAAGATTTTTACTTTAATTTTGAGTTTAAATTTCTTTCCATGATTCTATCATAATTATAAACATTTGAACATTAAACAGAACGGATTTTGAATCGTTATATTATGCAGACATACAGTTTCTTAAAGGAATAATTAACATGAATTGGTATATTTTGAGCAAGAAATTAGAAATTTGAATAGGCAAGTAAGACTTATATATTTATATAATGTTTCAGAAACGTCGTTACACATCTGGAAGCTGTTGAGAATACTTGGTAGATAAAGTTTTGATGATCAAATGTCCGAAAATGTACTTTTTTAATGCTACAGTGGTGACAAGGTCATATCCAGTCGACACCTTTACCTAGGTTAATGAGACAAGCAGTTGATCACTACAACCATTCCACATTTCCTCACACGTTTAAGTGAGATTTTGTCCGGATGTCACGTTAAAGATGTGCTGGTGACCCACATTCTCAAGAATGATGATTAGTAGATTATTTTCATTTATCTTTGTAATCTATCATATCCCATCTTATCACGGTTAAAAGGAGATCTATATGTCTAACACATAAGCAACACGTAATTCTGTAGGGCACCGGATACAATTGGCCCTTATATAAAAACATACACCAATATTCCTGAACAATAATGTGAAAGTTTGTCGATAGAATTCTGTTCCGCCCTGCAGAGAATTATTGCGTTTTATTGTCCTAGAGACTAAGAAGATGGTTTTGGACTGGACAACATGTCTTCTGACTTTAATATAATGATGTTTCTTCCTGTAAAATTTCCTCGAAGTTGTGTTGGTTGAGTGGAAGAGAAGGCCTTATGGCCTTAATTCTGCCAGAATAAATAAAACATTATTATTATTATTATTATTATTATTATTATTATTATTATCATCATCATCATCATCAATCATCATAATTAGCCAACAATAGTAAAAGATTAACATGATATTGGAGCAAATTAACCAGGACCGTGTCAAAAGGTAATCTCAAATTTTACAGAGTGGTTAATGAAATTCTTAAAGTAACAGGAAGACACTTTGAAAGTGCTGTCTATTAGAAGCGCAATTTCATAGAATTATCACTTTACAGCATCCCATATCAGCACGATTATTCATAATTTATTAAATTCCTTAAATGTAATCTGTAACACTTTTTAATGCATTAAATGGTTTATACGAAATATTTTGTAGAACTAAAACAATAGTGTAAAGCTGGAGATCATAGGTTCAAACCCCGGTTCTGGGAGAAATGTTTATCTTTAGTTGAATTAACTATTGCATGCGAATAGTTTGCCCGAGTAATTTAATTTTAATACGTTCCTAATTGGCTGATAAAGCATGGAATACACCGCATCATAATGTATTCTTAGTTGAACCAACTTTCATAATCATAATGTGAATAGAAGTTCACTACTATGGGTATACGGGGACTTCAAATAGAGAGGAATTTGTGTCTGCTCCTGGATTGCCTGAGTAGCACAATTGGTTAGTGCGCCAGAATGTAACGCTGGATATCTTGGATTCAAATTCCTATTCAGGCAAAATGTTTTCTCTTTAGTAGTAAAACAATAGATACAGGACAGGCCTACATAAAAATTCCTTAGTAAATTTAACTAGACAATTCACTCTAAAATAGTATAGGTCTAACTTACTTGTACATGTAAATCTAGAAGTAATAAATGCTTCAAGAAATTTAGCTTAACATTGTTCCAACTAACTCACTGCTCTATCGAACCCGTAGGTTCATGGCCGCACAGACATAAGCTCTCCATACATCCCTATCCTGACCTAATATTTTCTAATCATCCCCTGCATAATTTACTTCCCTCAAATCATGTTATTATCTCACCTCATTCTTGGTTTACCAATTGGGCGCTTTCCTCCTGGTTTTCCTACAAGAAGCTTCCATGCACCTCTTCCATTCTCCATTCGTGCCGCATGTCCTGCCCATCGCAGTCTAAGATACTTAACTGTTCTTATTATATCTAGCTTCCTATACATACCATGTAGCTCACTATTATGTAGTTTTCTCCATTCACCTGTCTATTCACCTCTTTTTGGCCCAAACATTTTCCTGAGAACTTTATTCTCAAATACTCGTAATCTTCTTTCCTCCCTTAAAGTAAGAGTGCTTAACATTTGTTCTATTTTATTAATTGATTAATTAATTCTATAATTTGGTCTAAGCCAAGGTGGATAAAGGGAATTCAAGACAACATGAAGAAGAGATATATGACAGAAGCCGACACACAAGATCGGGACGTGTGGAAGAAAAAAAAAATTATATTTTGGTTGATGACACCTGTGTAAATAACAGAATCCTGAATGAATAAATATAAAAAAATTATATAATAATTAGATACGTCAAATAAAAGACACACCAGTCGAAAACACTGTTTTCGGACAGCCCTAAGTTCATGGAAAGCAATTAAATGAATATTTATATAAGGTACAGTAATCCCTCTAGAAGCCTTAGGAGAACCTTGGTGGTAATAGGAAGTTAAGGCTCTCACCTATCTAGAGAATCAGCACGAAATGTCAGTGACTTCTCAGCCCTGCATGACAGCCCCCTTTACATCTATAACAAGCGTCAGGTATACTCATTTCCGTTAGAGGCTGAGTCAACTCCGGGGCCATGATGCCTCCAGAAGGTTTAGACCTCCGGGACTCGAACCCGCGATTTTTCGGCTTGTAGAGTATTGTTTTAACCAAGTACACCACCTCGCGGCGTGTCCCACATACGTCAAAAGAAGAAATTAGAAAAAATTGATAAAGATCGCTATTTAGGAAACACTAAAATCTGATAGGCCTACTAGTATAGTTTAATCTGACTTCATTAAAATTCTAAAAGTATGCCTATATCAGCCTTATTCCATCGTTAAGGACTACGCACGTTTTCTCAGATTTTTTTAACACAGCAATATAATACATCATCTTCATCATCATCATCCGTCCGAATTAGACTTTTGTAGACCTGTTTCGGCACCATCTAGCAGTCTTTTAAGAGGTCTTCCTGGTCGACTATATCCTTTGGGTTTATATTGCACCATCATTTTTGGGATTCTTGAATTATCCATTCTTTTTACATGGTCTAGCCAGTTTAATTTATATCTGTTAAGTTTTTCTTCTGCTGATTCTCCTTCTAATTGTTCTCAAAATTCTTCATTCTTTTATAGATCTAAAAGAGTATCCTGCTGTCCTGAAAAATTTTATTTCCGTTGCTTTGATTCTGCATCTTTCTCTTTTCTTAATGTCCAAATCTCACTTCCATATAAAAGGGAAAGTAATGCTAAAGTATTATATATTTTCATTCTTATGGATAATTAAGTTTTAATATATTATTCATTTTCCATCTATTTAATATACTCCTACAATCTGCAATCATATCCCCATTTTCATTCCGAATTATGTTTGTTCTAGCCTGAAACCCTTTCTTCTCTATACTAATTCCCTGATATAATTCTCTAATGTTCCTATGTTTTGCATTAATTTCAAGATCATTAATATTCTCTCTCAAATATTCCCTCTTTTTACTATTTAGTAACTTGGTGGTTTCCCGTCTAACACTACCCAATTGCTCTAAATTTACCTCATTTGGCTCGTGTAACCATTTCATTTTTGCTAGTTTTCTTTTCTTTACAATGTCGGCACATTCCTCGTCAAACCATTTCTTGTTTTGCCTCTTTTTTTAAACAACCAATGCTTTCTGATGCTGACAATTTAATAGTATCTCTTATAGTCTCCCATTCTTTATTTATATCAGTTTCTTCTTCGTTTGCCACATTGTCATCTGAAGATTCCAGTTAATGGAAATGGACAGGTAATGACAAATGAGGGAAATTTTGAGGAAGTGGCTGAATTCAAATACCTAGGAACAATAATCACAAATAGGAATGAGACGCACAAAGAAATTAAACATAGGCTCAATTCTGGAAATGCATGCTATTATGCATTGCAGAGACTTTTGATGTCCCAACTCCTTTCAAAAAACGTTAAGCTGAAAATATATAAAACTATTATTCTACCAGTTATATTATATGGGTGCGAAACATGGACTCTTACTTTAAGGGAGGAAAGGAGATTACGAGTATTTGAGAATAAAGTTCTTAGGAAAATTTCTGGACCAAAGAGAGATGAACAGACAGGTGAATGGAGAAGACTACATAACAATGAACTACATGGTCTTTATAGGAAGCAGATATAATAAGAACAGTTAAGTCTCCTAGACTGCGATGGGCAGGACATATTGCGCGTATGGGGAATGAAAGACGTGCATGGAAACTTCTTCTAGGAAAGCCAGAAGGAAAACGCCCAGTTGGTAGACCAACATGAGGTGGTAGCGAGGCGGAGAGCAACAAATTAACTATGATTTGAGGGGGAAGTAGCATAATACAGGGAAAGATTGGAAAGCATTAGCTCAGGATAGGGAATGTATGGAGAAGCTTATGTCCGCAGCGGCCATGCAAACCTACGGGTTCGATAGTGCCAGCGAGTAAGTAAGTAAGCAAGTATATTATTCATTATTTCTAAGACATGTTCAAATTTGGCGATAGTTCTTTATCACATCTTGTTTTCCTTCTGATAAGATATTTCACCAACCTCAATAGTAGGCAATGTATGGTACTTGTTCTAGGTTATATGGTCATTGTGTATTATATCACTTCTGATTGGCTCTTCTCCTAAGAATATAACGGTCATGGCCTCCGAAAGGTTTGCTTCGGTACCAGCACCGAAAACCATTAGGTATTTACGGGTAATTGCCATTACTTTTGATTTTTGTACTGCCCTTTCCATTCCAAAATCCTTTAATATTTTATTTAGTGTATATAGCCATATTGTAAATTATTATCTGAATTGGAAATTATAACTTGATCATATGCGAAAAGTATATAATATAATACAGCAAACTAAAATGAATGTAGTCTATATTAGTTACGATATTTCATAAACAAACAGTCTCACTTCTGCATTTAAAACAACTGATTATAATTCTATGTGATTGTGAAAATTTATTATTACTTTTTATTATACCCAGTCGGATATTTACTTTGTTTCTCCAAGTATAATGTGTAACCTATGCTTTTTTTATTATTTAAAATTGAATTATACGGTTCTTCCAGTTGTGGTGATGAATATGAATCTCATACTGAATGTATGAATTTCTGATCCAATAAGAAACTTACGTTATATAACGTCAATTGCTAAATATCTCGGAAATACGTTTCCTAACAGCTAGCGCATCTTTTACTTTGCTTCTCCAATAGTAGAATATGTAACCTATGATTTTTAATTGGATTATATGGTTCTTCCATTTTGTGCTGATGACGAATCTGAATCTCATACTGAATGTCTAATCCAATAAGAAACTTACGTTACGTAACGTCAATTGCTAAATATCTCGGAAATACGCTTCCTGACAGCTAGTGTTCCTAAATGACGTTACAGTTTCCTACGATTTACGTCACTTTAATCAGCACAGAATAAGCAGTCATGCCCACCTCTGTATCATGTCAAACGTTTACAGGCATTTTTAGTATTAAATCCCATGCAGCCTTCTTTATGATTAGATTACTGAAAACTTTCCTGGCAAGGAAGTCATCCCGAATTTAGAGCTATCTCTCCTTCTCGTGCCGATAACCGATCCTTGCATCTATATATTCTAGATGTAGGAACCCATCCACTAGCGAATGATTATATAGTATATAAATAGATGGTTTAAAATTTATTAACAAGGAAATCAATAGATTTATATGATTATATAGTAGTAGAAATAGGTGGTTTTAAATACATTAATAAGGAAATCAATAGTTCTATATTAAAATTTATTTTTAATTAACAAGTTAAATATCCATAATTGACATGAAAATTACATACACATAGAATCACAATCCATAATGATGAACTTGCATAACATTCTAAGTATTGCGATAAAGATCAAACTTGCATAACATTTTGTGCTACAATATGATACTGAATCTGTATGCATATATATATATATATATATAACTTATATATATTATTTCCGAAAATGATTTGCAACGACCAATTTATAATTTACAAAAAATAGGTGCCAAATTTAATATGGAAATATCAATTAACAAAACTAAAATTATGGCATTTCATGGGAAGGACCCCATACAAAGTAAAATCTGTCTCCAGAATAAAATTTTAGAGAGATCTAATCAATTTAAATATCTTGGATATTATCTCTCTATCTGGGATAAAAAGGATATCCCTGAAAAAATTACTAGTTATAATAAAAGTTTGGGAATTATTAATCAAGTTGTGAAACCATCCCTTGTACAAAAATCACCAGATTACGTTTATATAACACTTTGGCTAGACCAGTGTTGACCTATGGTAGTGAAGCATGGACACTAAAAAGATAACATGAAAGCAGAATAACGGCTTGTGAAATGAGATTCATGCGCAGAACAGCGGGTTACACCAGATGGGATCGGAAAAGGAACACCGATATCTTAAAAGAATTGAAGACTACGCCAATTTTGGAATATATTAAACAGTACCAACTAAATTGGAACACCATCTTGAAATAATGAGCTCAAATCGGATCCCCAAAGCTATTTATAATTATATACCAAAAGGACGAAGATCACTGGGCCGTCCTATGAAACGCTGGAGGGAAAATTTTCTGTAGGATCGTAACAGGCCTTGGCCTAATACTTGGAAGGAAGAAGATGAAGAAGAAGAAGAAGAAGATTTTTATGTATGTAATGGTAGGTCTAACAGCAGTTTGGTGGTTTTATACCATTTTATTCAACAATTAAAGTATAATCAAAGATCTCTCTATTAGGTTTTTTTTTCATTCCATTCCATTAACGCAGTTTAACCTGTCACCTTAAAGGTACTCTTACGTACCACACGCTATCCGGGCCTAAGAGTGACACGACCTGCTGGAAGAGGGATTTTAACTACGGATCAAACACATACTTTTTTGACCACAGAAGGACATGGAGAGTCTCCTCAAATTAGTGATCAGCTCAATGTCCTTAAGAAAGCTAAACGGCCTGCGTTACTAATACGTGACATAGGATTTCCGTTCTAGTTTTAAATCCTATTCCAAAGAGATAAGTGTTCTAATTTCGTCTATTAAAATTGTATCATTCCCAGTATTGTCCACAGACGAAGTGAATGAAAGCAGTAGGTATTTCATACGTCATGAGTATTCCTTTATTCTCAGGTAGTTTGCCATTGTATGGCTTGGAATTTCCTGTGTCCCCTTCGTCCCGTGCTTTCATTCTCTTCGTCTATGAACTATAGGAATTCAAACGTGAAACTTGGATATCGAAATGTTTATATTATAACTTATAATATCTCAGTCGACATAACAGATAATCATCAATGTGAATTTGAAGAAACAGATCAACAATAGATAAGATTTTTAGTATAAGACATTCTATAGCCTAAATTATGTCAGATGTAATAAAATCAGGAGGAGAAAATTGATTAACAAGATATACGTCGGTTGCTTAGTATGATTTGGGAAAAAGAGGCTCTCCTCAATGAATGGAAAGAATCGATTATTGTATCAATCTATAAGAAAGGAAATAAAACTGATTGCAAAAACTACAGGCGCATCTCATTACTTTCAACTTCGTACCAAATTCTAACAAATAAATTAGCAAGATGATTTAATCCCTATATCGATGACATAATATGAAATCATCAATGTGGATTTAGAAGAAACAGGTCTACAACAGATCAGATTTTTAATATAAGACATATTTTAGAAAATAAATAGGAATATAGGCCTAATGGCATTGTACATCAACTAAATGTAGACTTCAAAAAGGCATACAATTCAATTAAGAGGGGGCAGTTACATAGTATCCTGCTGGAGTTGGAAATTCCTAAAAAGTTAGACTTTTATTGGAATGTGTCTAAATGGGACAAAGACAAGGGTGCGTACGGGATAACGGTTTTAGATACTTTTGACATTCACAAAGGGTTAAAGCAGCGAAATACACTATCTCCTCTACTATTCAATTTTATATTAGAGCATACCATAAAATATTTAGAGAATGAAAAATGCCTACAATTCAATGGCATTAATAAGCTATTATTTAATGCTGATGTAATATTATTAGGCCATAGCGAGGAGATACTAATGGCTAACACGCACACTCTATTGAGTTAAGGTAAGAAATTGCGGCTGGAAGTAAACATCAATAAAACTAAATATATGTTCAAACATAGAAGTACATTATATAATGGATATGGACAATTAATGATAAAAGGGATGGAAAAAAATTGTATTAGAATGTAGTTAATTCAAATACCAATGGAACAATTCAAACAAATTCGGATATTAGTGGCACAACGTAATTAGATTTATAGGCTCTCAATTCTGGAAATGCATACTATTTAGCGTTTACAGGGACTCTTGTCATCCCAACTTCTCTCAAAAACATTAAACTAAATATATATATATAATATATATTTATAATATATATATATATATATCAGTTTATTCTCCCAGTTATATTATAGGCCCTATGGATGTGAAACATAATTCTTAATTTAAGGGAGGAGAAAATATAACGAGTATTTAAAAATAAAGTTCTTAGGAAAACTTTTGGACCAAAGAGAGATGAACAGACAGACGTTGTCTTGCCCGAACGTTCAATTTTCGTGTCATGGCTGGACGATAAAAATATATTTTTTTTATTTTACCATAAAATTCACTAATTAATAAGTTCGCAACAAAACTCCTCATGCTATCTGTTGTGACTCAAGAAGCGTGCATTATGACGGCACATTATTATCGCGCGGAATATGTCGGTAATGCAGATGACTACACATCTGACATAAAAAATTCCTGTTACCCAATCGCAGCGCCATCTACCGGGTCCAATTGTGAATCTAAACTATCCAGCGACCCACTCAAACACCACACACACACACACACACACACAAAACATTTAATTAAAATCGATCCAGTCGTTTAGGCAGTTATTAATTTCGGATTTCAAGTTAGCTTCCACTTCTAATTATCTGATTTCGCTCATTTTTTGGATAATATATACCTCGACTTATTTCAATAGGATATACTGAGTTTCGTTGTAAAACATCGAAATTTGTGACAGCTAGAGCGATTTTTAAACTTTCACTTCACGTGAACTCCTACACCTAATGGCTTTAGAGGGTCCAATTGCAAATCTAAACCATTCAGAGACCGACTCAAACATACACAAAAATTTTAATAAAAATCGGTACAGTCGTTTAGGCAGTTTTTAATTTCGGTTTTCAACTAAACCTCCACTTCTAATCGTCGGGTTTCGCTCATTTTTTGGCAATACCTACCTCGGTTTGTTTTAATAGGATATACTGAGTTTCGTTGTGAAACAATGAAAATAGTCACCGTTAGAGCGATTTTTAAACTTTGACTTCATATGAAACCCTACATCCAATGGTTTTAGAGGGTCCAACTGTGAATCTAAACCATCCAGGGACCCGCTTGAACACATAAAAAATTGAACAAAATCGGTCCAGTCGTGTAGGCATTTTTTTTTTTTAATTTCAGATTTCAAGTAAACTCCACCTCTAACAGTCGGATTTCGCAGATTTTTGGATAATACATATATCGGTTTATTTTAATACGATATTCCGAGTTTTGTTGTGAAACATCGAAAACTGCGATCACTAGAGTGATTTTTAAATTTTCATTTCAGGTGAACTCCTACACCTAATGATTTAAAACCATAATAGATAACGGCTAAATACTCGCTGCTACTGAAATACTGTATATACACATTTTCACGAAGATCGGTTGAACGGTTTAGAAGTCTATAAAGGACAGACATACATTCATTTTTATATGTATAGATAACACCAAGAAACTGGGTTGAAGTAAATATCAATAAAACTAAATTTGATCTCACATAGAAATCACATTATCAAATGGGAATGGACATTTCACAGCAAATGAGGAAAATGTTAAATGTTGAAGTGGCGGAATGTAAATCCCTTCCTTCCAGCTATATTTACTTGTAGTGGAGTGAGAGCTTTCTTAAACATAGTTC
Organism: Diploptera punctata; assembly: GCA_030220185.1. NCBI lineage: Eukaryota > Metazoa > Arthropoda > Insecta > Blattodea > Blaberidae > Diploptera > Diploptera punctata. The sequence continues at coordinate 27,753 of JASPKZ010006866.1, forward strand.
TTAAATGACCGCAAGAGCTATGCCGGCGGTAACATTGCTGCCTAAAGGGTTACTCATGCCGGACAGATCAAAGGCAATAAGCCATACCAAAAAGCGATGATCTTTCACTGTAAAAATACAACCATCAAAAAACGCAGACATGCATTGGGGTAAAATTTTCAAGGACTGCTTCATGGAATCCATGGCAAAGGTTCAAACATAAGAACATGTTCCTAGAAACATGGTATGTTAGGACATTATAGCCTATAATAGTGGCCCATAAGAAATATTAAGACGATATTTACATAAATCATCCTTCCTTGGATATAGTCGCTTTACATGAAGTTAGATGGCCAGGAGAATGTAATCAGGAAATAAGAAGCTTTACACTATACACTATATAGCGAGACCAGAATTCGGTATATGTTTTTTGTCCGAAGGAGGGCCCTCTCATCTCTCCGAGATGTTAAGTTCGTCAACGATTGAAGAATTAGAATGCGTATTTGATAGTATTTCACGATATCATGTGAACATTTTTGGACCAAAAAACAAAATTCCAATGAGCAGGCGCCCAAATACGTATTTATGTTTCTGGCCGTTGAAACACATACTTTATGCTTTCAGTCCAGACCCATTCGCAAATCGGTCTTGTAGCTCCAAATTTTTGGTGGGACAAATGAGGGGGGCAGGCGAAAGAAACTTTAGGGTTTAAGTAGTAACAGAATCTAAAGATCTCGTGTGAGTAGACAATACATAGTGAATGCAGTGTGCAGCTCTACGCCGACTTTTCCATCCTGGGACTTGTGTTTAATATTATTGTGCATAGTGTTTGCTCAGTGAAATGCGTGAAATCAGGTGAGGCTCCGGCCGTTAATACCCCAGAGCCTTGCGCTCTAGTGCTCTGTGTGCCTATAGTGTGTGTGTTTTTCGTCAATTGGATAACGCAAATCGTAAGTACCAGTGTTTACTACTAGTTAAGTGTCGGTGTTCCCCATATATTGAACTAAGTCTTGGCTTCACCAAGCACCATGGCAGCTAGCCATATCCCTAATGACGTTGAAATGGAGGATGAGGTCCAGGAGTTAGGCCCTCTCGAAGCCTGGGAGGAAGTTTTCAACAAGTTTGATAACTACCTTAAAGATCAAAACTTTAAAGCGGGCAATAAGTCCGAAATTATGGCAAAGAAAATCGAGGAAACTGCTTTGTGATAGGCAGCTACCTCCAGTCCACCTAGACTTCGAAAGGACCGAGGAGGCCATGGACATGGTACGCACATGTGCCGAGAACTTAAAGAAAACGCAAGTCACTTCCACTAGTAAATCCAAATATCTAGAGGCAATCTTAATCGATGGCTTTCAATATACAGACAGCATGCTGTTTTAATACAGCAAATATACCTATAGAGCCCTCTACTAACACAGTAGCACCCACTAAAATCACAACATCGTCCTCTAACAAAAATGTAAAGAGCAAAAATGGCTCTAAACAAGCAGCACAAAAGACTCTTGAAACCCTCGATCAAGAGATCAAAAGGAGGAAACAAGAAACTCCTTCAGAACATGTGCCTACCGTGCCCTTCACGCCTACAGTGCCGGTCTCCAATCCATTCTCGATCTTAAGCGAAATGGAAGACCATCACTCCAACACAAAGTCAACCTTAGCCTGGCCCGACACAAAATAGACCTCAGCCTGGACCATCCCAAGAGCCTAGGGTTTCCACTGCGACACAAAGCTGGTCCACATAACCATTCAAATTGTCACGTTAAATCTGACGCTCTAACTGACAAATCTAAATTAAAGTGCGCAAATTGTGGTACAACAGGACATCCCGCATCCTATCGAGAATGTCCTGCTTACGTTGCAGCGAAACTGCTTTCCTAAAACCAAAAAATACCCCAAATCCTACAGTTCCCAAACCCAGGACCTTACTTCTAAGCCCATCAATCTCCAAGTATCCTTCAGCCAAATTGCTGCAGGTCCCAAACCTAACGACACAATTGTAAGCACTGCTAAGGAACAGACTGGTCCCTGTACACTCATGCCCATAACAGGCAATGGACAAGAGTTCCTCCGGAACATTGAGCCTCTATTGGCTACAATGAAAACGCCAGAGGAAAAATTCTCGTTTATTGCCAATCTGGTAAATATGTGCTACCGTACCAATGGCTAGGTACAGAAACGGAAGCTATCTCAATGTCGCTGCGTTTAACGCAAACGGTGTAGCGAAGCAAATCAAAGAGCTCATCACTTTTGTACAAGGGAGAGATATTGACATTCTTTTATTAAATGAAACACATTTAAAGCCGCGAGATAAGTTCAAAATTCCGCAATATTTCACTTATAGAAACGACCGATTAAACGGTCCCCTTGGAGGCACTGCTATATGCATAAAGCAATCCATTGGCCATAGAGTGGCTCCAACACCTCGGCTTCAATTCATTGAAGCCACTGCCATATTTCTGCCCATCTCTGACCGGGAAAATATTTATTTAGCATCAATATATAAATCTCCCACCAGACTCCTAACGAGACACGACCTAGATGCTCTCACATCTGTCTCTCCTAACTATCTGTTAGCAGGAGACTTCGGACTCAGAACAGATATTCTTGATATCGCACTCTCTAAGAATGTCCCTATCTCTCCACACATAACTACAATTACAGACATACTCGACTCGGACCACTGTCCGATACTATTTAAAATCAGTCCTACATGTTTAATGTACTCTCCCATACACAAGCATCATGATAACACAGACTGGCAGAATTACACACACATGCTTAATCAATGGATTAAACCTACACTCTCTGTCCAGTCTACAGAACAACTAGAACACGAAGTCCTTAGCCTACAGGCCACTATAAAAACGGCCATTACACTAGCAACTACACGAACAGATAACACTGCAGAAACAAAATCACACGACCCTACACTGCAAAATTATTTAAATGAAAAAGACGATATCTCAAACTGTATCGAACTTTCGGAGCACCCCATCACAAACAGCTATACAACAGATACGCTCATCTGGTACGAAACCGACTAACAGAAATGAGAAACGCCGATTGGGAATCTTCCATGCAGCGTTTCTCTGAATCTAAAACTCCTCCATGGGAGATTCTAAAACGTATTAAAAGGAGTCGAGCACAGCCTCCTCCATCTGCCATCCATCACAATGGCAACTGGGCCTATCTCCCTCGAGATAAAGCCCAGATCCTCTCGGAACATTTGGCATCAAGGTTTCGTCCATCATGAGCTCACTACACCTGCTCACGAAGCTGAAGTACACCATACAGTAAGTGCTTTTCTTGAGAGACCCATCCCTCTCACTCTTCCAGATATACGGTTGTCGGAATTGACAAACGTAATCACAAAACTTCCACCAAACCGTTCCCCCGGACACGACCGAATACCATACCTTGCGGTCAAACACTTGACGCTAAAAGCCTTAGTCCTATTTCTCCAAATAGTGAAGCTTTGCTTTAAATTCCAATACTTCCAGAAGTATGGAAAAAAGCCAAAGTAATCGCTATTCCTAAACCTGGAAAAGACCCTTCTAATCCTGACAACCTACGACCAATCAGTCTTCTACCAGTGCTGGGCAAAGTAATGGAGAATATAATTCTTTCGAAACTAAAACGCGAGGTCTCAACTCCTAGACCTAATTCCAAACCATCAATTCGGCTTTCGGAAAACTCACAGCACTCCGCTACAGCTTGCTAGACTGATTGACGAGGTCGTTACGGGCTTCAACAACAAGAAAAGCACACTAGCAGTATTCTTAGACATTGAGAAAGCTTTCGACACGACTGGATAAATGGATTACTATATAAATTAATCAAATTTCAAATTTCAGCAGACTTGATCAAATTACTTGCTACTTACCTAACTAATCGACAATTCTATGTGTCTATTAGTGGGTATTACTCTAACTGCAAGCCCTCTTGGCAGAGTTCCCCAAGGTGCAGTACTCTCACCCATCTTGTACACACTTTATGTGTCTGATATTCCAACTCCGAACCGTATCCAAATAGCTTTCCTTTGCTGATGACACCTGTGTGTATCATCAAACACCTTTTCAACTACTTGAACGCCGCATCCTAGTGCTCCAATCGGCACTAAATACCATCCACTCCTGGCTTCGTCTCTGGAACATCAAACTTAACGTTAATAAAACAAAAGCTGTTTTATTTACAAAATCCAGTAGACGAAGCCCTATCCAACTCACGTTGGGAGCCCATCAATTGGCCCTGGAGACTTCAGTCAAGTATCTTGGAATTCACCTGGATTCCAAGCTAACTTTCAAAATTCACATTAGGCATCTTCTTCGCCAGTCAATTGCGGCAATTGCCATACTATATCCATTTTTCAAGTCGCCTACACTGTCATCTCGGATCAAGCTAACCTTATATACAGGCTGTGATCCGTGACATGCTGCTATACGTTTGTGAAGCCTGGAGCATCCTCGCTGCTTGCCACAAAAAGAAAGTTCAAATAATTCAAAACAAATGTTTAAAAATCATATTTCGGCCCCGCTATACACGAGGATCGCAGAGCTGCACAACCTAGCCAATATGCCATATATTGCGACCCAAATTAATGACAGAGTGAAACACATGTTCCAAACTATTCAAACTCATTCGATCCCTATTTTCGCAATATAGGACACGGGCTACAGCAGCGTGCTGTCCACAAAAACATATTTACCGACGCCCCATGATGGTCCAGATAACAGAAATGAGAACTGTGCTACAGCTAGAGTAGAGTGGCTCATTCCACTCGGTCGGCTTTCGGACTCTCTGCTTGTCTGACCAGTGGTTTCCGATGCCCTGCTCTAGAGAGGAAACATCTCATTTCATCTATAGAACTCCATTTCCACAAACATATTAAATAAATTTACAAAACACCATTCAAAACAATAGAACACCAACGCCACTAACTAGTGACAATAGACGAAAAACCACGTAACGATAGCCACAAAGGTATTAGCCGTCAGGGAGCTACAACTGGTTCCAAACGCGGCACACTGGGCGGCGCTACGCGCTGCCAACACATAGATAGATAGATAGATCTCGTGTGTTGTAGGTTATACATTGCTCAGCTTGGTCGACGTACTCTTTCTCTGTCGCTCTTCCGCTCTTCTTTCTCTTTAAACGTTGGAACAAATGAAATCTCTCTCTCTCTCTCTCTCTCTCTCTCTCTCTCTCTCTCTCTCTCTCTCTCTCTCTCTCTTCTCTCTCTCTCACACACAACACACACCACACACAAGTGAATGACTACTGTTTCTCACCATAATAATGTTAAATCTGAAACTAATATTATAGTACGGTACATATGGTCAGTAGATGGCCATAGCGGTATCTTCACATCGTTTTGTCGTAAATAATCACACAGATTATCGTGTAATATTTCACAATAACTTTATTAAATTTTACAAACAATCAGTTAAAGTTCACTCACAATTTACAGTAACAATTATTCTTGTTTAATGCTTATCTCACATACAATATTATTTTAGCCCGTCCCCGCTATGGTCTCGAGGTAGCGTGCTGGCCTTGTCACCCAACGGGCCCGGGTTCGATCCCGCTCGGGACAAGTTTTCCTGGGTGAGGTTGTTTTTCGGGGGTTTTCCTCACCTGTAAGACAAAGTCAGGATGCTTTCAGGCCCAAACGGTCCCCGAATGTCATATGGCCATCATTATCATCAAATATCATATTCACCTCATTGGATTAAGTTTAATTTAAGGCCTCTCCTGGCGCATCATTACCCATCGTCATTACCCATCATATCATTGGGGCAGCGTAACCCTGCCTTCCAGGCGCCCCAACCGCAGAAGTGGGGGTATAGAATGTTCCTACAATATATGTGTAATTATTATAATATTTATAAAGGTTCCGGTTGGCCTCAAATTTCTTGAAAAGTTTTATCTTTAAGGGGGGTAGAATTTAAGTTGGAATATATCTAACTTGCAATTATCAATAATTGCAATTTTTTTACAATACGCCAATGCTAGGAGAGAATACCTGAAATGTCGAATGACAAATAGGTGGCATTGAACAAAAAAAATTATTTTAGCCCCTAATAAGTCCACTCGCTGCAGCTCCTCTCTCTCTCTCTCTCTCTCTCTCTCTCTCTCTCTCTCTCTCTCTCTCTCTCTCTCTCTCTCTCTCTCTACCACACACACACACACACACACACACACAGTGAATGACTACTGTTCTCACCATAATAATGTTAAATCTGAAACTAATATATAGTACGGTACATATGGTCAAGTAGATGGCCATAGCGGTATCTTCACATCGTTTTGTCGTAATTAATCACACAGATTATCGTGTAATATTTCACAATAACTTTATTAATTTTACAAACAATCAGTTAAAGTTCACTCACAATTTACAGTAACAATTATTCTTGTTTTAATGCTTATCTCACATACAATATTATTTTAGCCCGTCCACCGCTATGGTCTCGAGGTAGCGTGCTGCCTTGTCACCCAACGGGCCCGGGTTCGATCCCGCTCGGGACAAGTTTCCTGGGTGAGGTTGTTTTTCGGGGGTTTTCCTCACCTGTAAGACAAATGTCAGGATGCTTTCAGGCCCAAACGGTCCCCGAATGTCATATGGCCATCATTATCATCAATATCATATTCACCTCATTGGATTAAGTTTAAATTTAAGGCCTCTCCTGGCGCATCATTACCCATCGTCATTACCCATCATATCTTGGGGCAGCGTAACCCTGCCTTCCAGGCGCCCCAACCGCAGAAGTGGGGGTATAGAATGTTCCTACAATATATGTGTAATTATTATTAATATTTATAAGGTTCCGGTTGGCCTCAAATTTCTTGAAAAGTTTTATCTTTAAGGGGGGGAGAATTTAAGTTGGAATATATCTAACTTGCAATTATCAATAATTGCAATTTTTTTACATACGCCAATGCTAGGAGAGAATACCTGAAATGTCGAATGACAAATAGGTGGCATTGAACAAAAAAAAATTATTTTAGCCCTAATAAGTCCACTCGCTGCAGCTTCTCTCTCTCTCTCTCTCTCTCTCTCTCTCTCTCTCTCTCTCTCTCTCTCTCTCTCTTCTCTCTCTCGCTCTATCTATCGCTCTATCATCTATCTATATCTATCTCTGTCGCTATACCGCTGCCAATTCACAACTGACTCGCTTTCCGCCCGCAACCAGAGATATACAGAATATCCACAAAGCCCTGCTACCAAAACAATGTAACTTAGCTCGTAAACTATTTGAGATAGAGGCATGCGTTTTTTTTTTTTTTTTTTTTGCTACGTATTCTACATCTCTCAAAATGTTGTTTACATTTGTTGCAGATTGTGATTTAAACGACAATGACGACACCACAGGAAAAGGTCCAATGTGTATGGTGGTATGTGAGTCTGGTAAATCACCAGTACCCTCATATCCGAACGTTATGGCGGTTAACATATCCAGACACAAAGAAAGTCGCTTCATCAGGGAACATCACCCTCTGCAGGTACTCATTTTCTTCGTCAATTGCATTCAGCATGGAATCAGCAAATTCAGCACACTGAGGAAAGTCAGTTGGCAGCAACGCTTGCGTAATCTTCACTTTATAGGCCTGAAGATGTATAAAATTATGGAAGACTTTATGAATGGTTGATTTTGGTAAATGCAGTTCCCGTGAAATACGAAGAACCGATTTTGGAGATCTGAGTTGAAATGCGAGTTGCACCTTGTCGATAGTATCTTGGCTCAACACTCCTGGTCGTCCACGCCGTGGCAGTATGCCATTAACATACACTGCCAGTCGTCGCTCGTCCCATCTACTTACTGATGATTTGGATAGAAGGATCTCTTCCACATTGCCGTTGGAAATTTTCGCTGTACAGTTACTGTTGATTTAACAGACTCAACATCACCACCATACACATAGGGCCTCTCCTGTGGTTGTCCGGTCATTGTAGTTTACATCACTAACTGAAACTACAAACAAAACTTTGAGAGATGTAGAAATATATAGGTAAAAAAAAAAAACTGCATGTCCTCATCTCCCAAGTAGTTTACGAGCTAAGTTATATTGTTTTTGCTCGCAGGACTTTGTGGGACATTCTGTATAGGTCGGGTCGGAAGCTTCTAGGCCCTTGGAAGAGACACTTCCAAATGGAATTTTCTGGCTATCGATCTTTCCCGAAAGCGGAAAGTAAATGTTCGTAAAGATAAATGGAATGAGAGCCTAGATATTTCGACGATCTGCCGGTCTTTTGACTCGTGAGTTGGCAACTCGCGAATCTTACTTACTTACTCACTGGCACTATCGAACCCGTAGGTTCATGGCCGCGCGGACATAAGCTCTCCATACATCCCTATCCTGAGCTAATGCTTTCCAATCATTCCCTGTATAATCTACTTCCCTCAAATCATACTTAATGTTATTCTCCCACCTCATTCTTGGTCTACCAACTGGGCGTTTTCCCTCTGGCTTTCCTACAAGAAGCTGCCGTGCAAATCTTTCATTCCCCATACGTGCAACATGTCCTGCCCATCGCAGTCTATGAGACTTAACTGTTCTTATTATATCTGGCTTCCTATAAAGACCATGTAGTTCATTGTTATGTAGTCTTCTCCATTCACCTGTTTGTTCATCTCTCTTTGGTCCAAAAATTTTCCTAAGTACTTTATTCTCAAATACTTGTAATCTCCTTCCTCCCTTAACGTAAGAGTCCATGTTTCGCACCCATGTATAATATAACTGGTAGAATAATAGTTTTATATATTTTCAGTTTAACGTTTTTTGAAAGGAGTTGGGACATCAAGAGTCTCTGCAATGCATAATAGCACGCTTTTCCAGAATTGAGCCTGTGTTTAATTTCTTTGTACATCTCGTTCCTATTTGTGATTATTGTTCCTAGGTATTTGAATTCAGCCACTTCCTCAAAATTTCCTTCATTTGTCATTAGCTGTCCATTTTCATTATATAATGAATTTCTACATGTGACCATATATTTAGTTTTATTGATATTTACTTCCAGTCCTAATTTCTTAGTGTTACTCAATAGTGTGTGCGGTTGGTGTAGTATCTCCTAGTATCGCCAATAATACTACATCATCAGCATAAACTAACAGCTTATTAATACCAATGAGTTGTTAACCTTCCTCATTCTCTAAAGATTTAATGGCCATGCTCTAGTACAAAATTTAATAGTAGAGGATCTATTTCTACCAATGCGAGACCATTATTCTCACATTTGCACGTGAAATTCAAACACTGTTATTACGTCATGTCTATATATATATATATATATATATAATTGTTTTTTCCTCACCTGTAAGACAAATGCCAGGAAAACTTTAAGGCCCAAACGGTCCCCGAAATCATATGGCCATCATCATCATAATCATCCTAATCATTATCATCATCATCATCCTTCACCGGTGTGGGAAAGCAACGGGAAGCTACCACACCTACAATTCCCCTAGTAAAGCTGCAAAGCATAGCATGAAAATGCTATGATTGCAGTGAAAGACCTGACTCTCGGGCAGAATTACTATGGATGGATATATATTTTTGCAAATTCTGTCAAACATAATATTATATATGTTCAAGGTGTTGTAGAAACATTTAATTACTTAAATTGTTTTATTTTTCATTTTCGTTTAATATTAGCCTTATGGAACATACCGATAAAATTTCATCGCCAGCTTTTACTGGTTTTGAATATACCTATTTTTTTAAATACATGTTAATGATTAACATCATTAATCATTATTATATACCAAATTATCACAATATAATGTTCAGCATTTTCAGTTGATACATTAATAGGGAAAAGATTTAGGTATCATATACAAAGTGAACTTAAACTACAGGGGCAAAAATCAGGAGTTGATTCCTAATAGGAATAGGAACACATTTAATACTGTGAGTTCATATCAGCATATGTTAGGAAATGCATATTTGCCATGTTGAATGGCAATTATTACTGTTAAGCAACACATAATTCCCCCATTACATCACTGTGTGATATTTTTCGTGTTGACCGTAGGAATGGTCGAAAAGCTGCACATATTTACCGAGAAAAGTACTCTGATACAACTAAACGTTTGCAGCCTTTTGGCCCTTTGTGAGCAGATATGCAGTAGGCCTGCATTAAAGGCGTACCGATACTTCAAATTTAACAGTGGTTCAGGGTAATAACAGACCATCAACGATTATTGGTTAATATTTCAAAATAGGATATTTAAATGTCTCTACCATTTGCAATAAATGCACCTAAGATATATTGGACATTGCATAGAAGGACTAAAAGTTACGATATCAAAAAAATGCAAAATGATAATAATACGAGTATTGCGGTTTTAATTTTAATTTTATTTTGAGACGCTTGAACATCTTTCCTCATATCACATCTAGAATCTTTGAGTCTGTATGGCTATCTACTATCCATCCATCCATTGTAATTCTGCTCGAGGGCAGGTCTTTCGCTGCATTCATAGCATTTTCATGATATTCTTTGCAGCTTTACTAGGGAATTATAGGTGTGGTAGCTTCCCGTTGCTTTCCACACCGGTGAAGGATGATGATGTTAATGATAAGGATGATGATGGCCGGATCCGACCGGGAATCGACCCGGGCCCGCTGCATGACAAGGCAGCACGCTACCTCGAGACCACAGCGGTGAACTATCTATTATAGTGTGTATTAATGTTCTGCGCAAATACAACTGATATTAAATTTTAATTAAATAAATACATGTATTCCTTTTCCAAATGCCCCAGGTTGTCATTTCGACATTTCTGGTATACTCTCCTGGCATGGCGTACTTGTAACCCATTTCTGAGGTTGGGGCGCCTGTAAGGCGGGTTTACGCTGCCCCGATGATATGAGAGTTGATGATGATTAACTATGATTAACTTGATGGTGAAATGAATCGTAATAAAATTCCAACCAATAATTTTCAATGACTGACAAGAGAATGTGTGTCGCATTCTACCTTAAAATTTCTCACACAGAAGCTGTTGTGAAGTTACCAAGGCCGTGCCAAAAAAAAACTGCCGCTTTTAATGCTAAATCTCTCATTAAACTACAAGGAACTAAACAACACTCATCCCTTAAAAAAAAATAAAATAAACAAGATAAGTCGATATATTTTTTTTCCCCCCAGTGAACATCCTAACTTTTAGACTTATCTAGAAAAGGCCATTATAGTTAATAGAATGAAGAATTGGCTTATATTGTTATTGCCAAATGAATCAGTTTGAAGAACAGTATCCATTAAGAAAATGAAAAAATGAAAAACATTGACTTATCTGTTTTTCCCTGGGATGAGTGCCTGACTTGGTGAATTGGATAACCCTGACAACGTGCCCCCGCGCCACGTCTCGCCTCATTCTACTCATTATACTCAAGCAGGGACGTTCATCTGCTTCGCACAGTGGGTTACCATTGCTGGATTCTAACTTCGATTACCGTGCCTTGCAATTAAAAGCGGCAGATACTTTTTTTAACATGATCTTGGTAACCCTAAATCATAATGCATCTTTGCGAGAAATTTCCCTTGTGAGGAAAAAAAAAAAAATAGTCACGTTGATCAATACCGAAATATAAACTCGGGACCTCTTGAATACGGTCTCAAATACTAATATCTCAGCCGGTACGTTCGGTATCAATTCGTTATAATTATGACATCTTATTTATGGTCTGTTTTCTTCTCTTATATTAATTTTATACACAGCATACGCTATCTTTCTTTCTAACTTCAAACTCCATTTGATAATAAAGTATTATTCTTAGATGGTGCAGTTCATTATTGAAATTAAGACAATGTCATTATTTTATTTTATAAATTGGACATTTATCGTCAATTTGTCCAATATCTTGTCGGACAACCTGGGTTCGATTCCCGGTGGACTATAATCTCCATGGCACTACAGGCCTAGAAGGCAGGCTGCTGGCCTCATATCCAAATGTGTTCACCACAGAGGCGTATGATCATCCAACCAGAATAGAGTGATATGTGGTTAGCACGTTGGGTCACCCAGCCGTTTATAGATGGTTTTCTCAACCTGGAGAAACTACTTACTGTAGCTATCCAAATTCGGTACCAAAGATCTCACCGAAATTCCACCAGAAAAATCCCTATGGGACTCGAACCAGCGCAAGTCCAGCTCTACACCAAGGAATCAAGCCTTAAACCATTCGGCTACGGCGCGGGACTCCTGGCGGTGTAGGGGAGTTTAAATTTCCACCCTGGGTCTGGTTTGTATCCTGTGCTTATGTGAATAAAAAAAGAAAAGGTAAAAAATAAACAACGAAAAAATAAAATTAGGAAAACTAGTAAAAACGAAAAACAAATGGAAAAGCGACAATAATAGACTGTTGACAGTGTTATTTTTTACGTTTACATTAATATCACGGTGAATACACGGGAGTATCCGATACCTAGAATTACAATAATTTAGCGTTTTTATACAGCGTGAAAAATAGACTCCTGAACAATCTGCTTAGTAATTTATATTCAAAGTTTGATTTGGAATGATTATATTTTCAAATATTCAATGTGACAAGTTGGCTAATTTAGAGATTTTAGTGTGACAAGATGGCTAATACAGGGAAGTTCACAGACAGAAATCCTCAGCTGGTGACGGTAAATATAAACCTATTGAAAATAATTTATTTTCCTATGCAGTCCACGACTTCCATCACAAAGTGTGTGTGAATGTCACTTACCATCAAATCGCAGACGGTTGCAGATGTAAACTTGTGCGAATGTAAGAGTGTACGATGTATGATATCATCTGGATGTTGGTGTCCGCAAAGGGACATTGTCTATGTAGCGCAATACGCCAATTAATTAATTTTGCACGATTTTGCGCAATTATATTATTATTATTAATTTATTTTCGGTTAGGGTCTCATAGTTCAATAATAATGAAGCAGACTAGCCGTGGGCGTTAGAATGTTATGGGTACATGAATCCAATGGACGAAATGGGTAACCAATATTGCAAAAAACAGCAGACAAACCAAATGCACATGTTTTCCTTGCAAAGAAAGCTCCTCGATTAATGAAGAAGAAAAAAAAATACAGATCTGGTCTAAATCAGAATCTTACTTCAGGGTTCTTTATTATATTGGGAACTACTCAAGAATAGGGGCACTATATATTGTACGTATATGTCATACATAAGTCGATTTTTATGTAATATTAATCTCCAAATATGTACATAAATATGTAGCAAAATTAGTCAACATGTGTAATATTACATTTTTATAAAACAAGTAAAAATTTATGGTTTAATAAAATACTGCATAAGTTCTTTGTCCAACCTTGTTTTGTTATGTTCTCTCAACAACATAAAATTAGTGATAATTTTATAACAATTTTAGGTTAATATATTTATATTACTAATGATAAAGTAACAAAGAATCCAGAAACATCTTCGTGTAAAATGTATAAAATGAATGTATTTTAGACATACGGTAGGTCCTGAAGCTAAATTAAGATATTTAGACCCTAATAAATACTAAAAAAAAAGACATTAGAACAGGCGGAATATAATTATAACCGTAAAGTTATTTTCACGTAACTAACTAACTCACTGGCACTATCGAACCCGTAGGTTCATGGCCGCGCGGACATAAGCTCTCCATGATTCCCTATCCTGAGCCAATGTTTTCCAATCATCCCCTGTATAATATACTTCCCTCAAATCATAGTTAATCTTATTCTCCCACCTCATTCTTGGTCTACCAACTGGGCGTTTTTCCCTCTGGTTTTCCTACAAGAAGCTTCCATGCACGTCTTTCATTCCCATTCGTGCCGCATGTCCTGCCCATTGCAGTCTACGAGACTTAACTGTTCTCATTATATCTGGCTTCCTATAAAGACCATGTAATTCACTGTTATGCAGTCTTCTGTTCATCTCTCTTTGGTCCAAAATTTTTCCTAAGAACTTTATTCTCAAATACTCGTAATCTCCTTTCCTCCCTTAAAGAAAGAGTCCATGTTTCGCATCCATATAATATAACTGGCAGAATAATAGTTTTATATATTTTCAGTTTAACGTTTTTTGAAAGGAGTTGGAAAGTCAAGAGTCTCTGTAATGCATAATAACATTCATTTCCAGAATTGAGCCTATGTTTAATGTTATTTTCACGTAATTTACTTATTTCCATATGTTATTATTTATGTACAACTATCAAAATATAGTACTTGGAGTTTTCTTGCACTTCAACAATTATTTTTTGCATAGTGTACTACAAGATGTACAGGGCTACAACACTATTTTATTGTATGTTGTAAAAGGCGTCATTGATAGTTATCCAAGACATATAACGATGAGGCTGTCGAAGCCATTTTCATCTGCGTTCACTGATATTCAATCACAACAATATAGGCCTACTTAGTCAAAACTTAAAAAAAAATTGAAAATGTTCAGACGAAATCAGAATATTCCACACTTAATTTTGTGCACCATATCTGTGATATATCCTGATATTCCTCACTCAACCCCAGAATATCAAAGCAGTGGAAAATATTGTTTTATATTCTTAAAGCAGTCGGCTGGTAGGCCAAGGGCCTTCTAGGCCTGTCGCGCCTGGAGTTAGTTCTTAAAGTGTATTAAATTTTAAAAGAGTCATATTTAAACAACATCAGGGTGTAATGGAGCACCCTGTTTGGATTATTCTGGTATACCAGGATAGTTAGAAATAGTAGAAACTGTTCAACCTCTCACTCACCCTCACATTCACTCCTCATGGTGATGGGGGTGAAGAGGCACACTTTTTTTTTAACGTTTGAATTGATTTTGAAATATAGGAAATAACTCAGGCTAAGGTTTTCCAAGAAAACTATAACCCTAATGAAGGTTTATTCGTGAGATATTTCATGTCATTTTTTCCTAGAATGATGTATGGATCAGAATGTTGGACGATCACTAAAAGACAAGAACAAAGATTGGAAGCAGCTGAGATGCGATTTTTAAAATAGCAGGATATACTCTGCTGGATAAGAAAAGAAATGAAGATATAAGAAAGGAACTAAATATTTTCAAACTTACAGACCGAATAATTAATATAGGAACGACTGGAAAGAACATATTGATAGGATGCCAGAACGAAGATTTCCAAAATTATTGCTAAATTATAAACCGCGCGGAAGGAGAAATGTTGGTCGTCCACACAGAAGATGGTCTGAACAATTTTAACAATTCTAGCTTTCATGAAACCGGAACGAACCAACAGGCTTAATCCCTGGATGATGATGATGATGATTTTTCCTAGAAAATTATAAATGATGTGCATTGAGTTTCAATGTGAAGTTGTATTTGTCAACACGATTGACTAGACAATGTATAGTGACATAGTGATATGACTATGACCTGTCAATCATATGATCCTCCAGAGTTGAGAACAAATCGTACAGTAATTTTACCTGTTTACTAGCACTGTACACAAACATTTTGTGAACTTACATTTGAAGACCATTTTATGTAAAATATGTAATATTCTCAAATACCTAAGAACAATAATCACAATCACGAATGAGATGCACAAGGAAATTAAACATAGGCTCAATTCTGGAAATGCATGTTGTTATGCATTACAGAGACTCTTGACTTTCCAACTCCTTTCAAAAAACGTTAAACTGAAAATATATACAGTAAGTATATCGAACCCGTAGGTTCATGGCCGCACGGACATAAGCTCTCCATACATCCCTATCCTGAGCTAATGCTTTCCAATCATTCCCTGTATAATCTACTTCCCTCAAATCATACTTAATGTTATTCTCCCACCTCATTCTTGGTCTACCAACTGGGCGTTTCCCTCTGGCTTTCCTACAAGAAGCTTCCATGCAAGTCTTTCATTCCCCATACGTGCAACATGTCCTGCCCATCGCAGTCTACGAGACTTAACTGTTCTTATTATATCTGGCTTTCTATAAAGACCATGTAGTTCATTGTTATGTAGTCTTCTCCATCCACCTGTCTGTTCATCTCTCTTTGGTCCAAAAATTTTCCTAAGTACTTTACTGAAAATATATAAAACTATTATTCTACCAGTTTTATTATATGGGTGCGAAACATGGACTCTTACTTTAAGGGAGGAAAGGAGATTACGAGTATTTGAGAATAAAGTTCTTAGGAAAATTTTTGGACCAACAGGTGAATGGAGAAGACTGCATAACAATGAACTACATGGTCTTTATAGGAACCCAGATATAATGAGAACAGTTAAGTCTCGCAGTGCGATGGGGAGGACATGTGACACGAATGGGGAATGAAAGACGTGCATGGAAGTTTCTTGTAGGAAAGCCAGAGGGAAAACGCCCAGTTGGTAGACCAAGAATGAGGTGGGAGGATAACATTAACTATGATTTGAGGGAAGTAGATTATACAGAGAATGATTGGAAAACATTGGCTCGGGATAGGGATATATGGAGAGCTTATGTCCGCGCGGCCATGAACCTACAGGTTCGATAGTGCCAGTGAGTTAGTTATATGTAATATTCTAATAAGTACGTAAGTAAAGTAAAGTATTCCCACTACAGGCCTCAGGAGGCCCTTGGGGTAGTGGGAGGTTAAGGCTCCCACTTTTTCTTGACAATCGGCACTTGATGTCAGCCGGGTTGTCAGCCCTGCGTGACGGCCGCCTTTACCCCCAGAACAAACGTCTGGTACTCATTTCCGTTAGAGGCTGGTAGTATGAGTAAAATATGTAATATCAAACTTGAGTATAAGGCCTAGATTTATGTGAATCGTCAACATTTCTGTTATTACGAAAAAAACATATCAAGAAAAAAATGTGTAATTACATACGAATTCCGACTCTAATCATAATATATAATATCACAATTTAATATATGGGTTTAACTTCACATTAGTCTTAAACTAAAAATAAATAAATAAAAATAACTTATTATAACTTCTCATTTGTTTATTTAATTAGGTTTTAATTTGGTTAGATATTTTCTCCTCTCCCAATTCGCCTCCGCCATCCAGTTTTACCAGGTTTTGTAATTTAAAAACCTGAAACATAAATATAATTCATTATCTTCTTGTAAGCCCATGTTTCCCTTAACAAAGATTTAGGCGCTCTCCCCCTACATGGAAGAATTTGAACCATACTAATTTAGTTACACTTGTTTTCGTATAGATGTCATTTGAGTGGTCCGTGGTCAGCGTTCCGCCTCATACTGACATCTAGGAAACCAAGGACGGGAAAATTCGGTAAATTTTGCTTAGAGGCCTTTTCATTCAGGCTTAAGGATCTTTTACGAGCCTTAAAATCTTCAGACTCGGGACCCACGGCTTAAAGTCCCATCCTAAAAAAATCCATCGACCCCGGCCGGGTTTGAACCCGCGACCCTCGGGACCAGAGGCAAGGAGCATAACCATAAGTCCACCGCGGCCGATTATAATTCATTATAATAAACCAATTAACTAAAGTATTTAATTATTTATATATTATTTGATAAACAATCTAACCAGCAATAAATAATTCTCTCTCTCTCTCTCTCTCTTCTCTCTCTCTCTCTCTCTCTCTCTTCTCTCTATCTATCTATCTATCTCTCATCGCCCTAAAATTTACTCGCATAATTCACACACCAGAATTTTTGCATTCGATTTTTTTTCCTCATATAGTCTACTACACACATGTACGATAATATATAGTTTTCAACTGAACATACTTTCACTATAAAATTGGGTTGGGGCAGCATGGAATTCCCTTTAATAACTTTTAATATCTTATAGAAAGCAGCACAGATTTTTATTAAGATATAATATTTTACAGTTGTACAGTATATTAATTAATCTTAAATATGAATTGATAAAATGATATGAATTTTACAACTTTATTATTTCAGCAGTTATTTTAATTTTTAAATAACAAATAAATGTTTATAATATCAATAGTCTAGTTACAGGCACACAAAACAAAATATATACATATACAGTAAAAATTGTTTAATCCTTAACATGAATAATGCGGAAATCTGTCCAATGTGAACTAATTTATTGGTCCCGGCGAAATAATAGTAATTTTACGTGTATTTATTTTGCATAAAACGGAATCTGTCCAACGCGAAAACGGAAGGACATTTCTACACAATTCACGAAAAAAAAAATTATAAAGCGGAAAGGTATTAACCATCAGCATATATATTTTTTTTTTTACTGAAGGCAGGTGCCAAGACGGCTTTTACAAATAGTAATTCAAACCAAATGGACAAATAAATATCAAAACAAAACAAATCTAATTGTCACTGATCCTAAAGTTCATTGTTAAAAGCTGTTGTCGTATTTCACATGCCGATATGTATTCTGATAAATGCTTCAATCGCCACGATCGGTATATTATTGTTCAACTTGTTCGTTGTAATAATTTTGATAATAACGTGTCTCTTGTGCTTTGTTCCCAGTCTATAATGTCGAGTAAAATGAAAGGAAAATAATTAGTACTGAAGAGAGAAAAAAAAATTAGTATTGCCCCTTAAAGTAAAAATAAAAATGCTTGACCGTTTATACGCGTGGACGAGTGGTTTGCGTCTATATCACGCTGTTGCAATGTTAATGAATCAAGGAATCCGGAGACAAAATAAGGAATTATATCGCAGAATTCACAGCTGAATATCAATCTTAATTGAAAGACCTTTTAAAAGCGGCAAAACAGGAAAAAATTGCTACGTTTTTTAAGTCCTTGCCTAAACCTGACAGTAATAATTAATAGAAATTGTTCAAAATCTCTCATTAATTTATTTTATTTTGATAATTTGAATTTATTCTGTAACCTTGGAACGTATCTCCTATATATCCATACAAATTACCATTCCATATTTTCGGTTTCCGTATTCGCGGCATATTTGCGGAACATATCCCCCGCGAAAAGGAGCTTTTACTGTATAGATTCAGCCGTTATGCGAAACATAGATACCTGTCTTGCAAATAACAATTGCGCTATAAAATCTTAAATTAGTTAAGTTCTGAGACCGATCTTTCACAGGTAGTGTTCTGAATTTACAGAATAAAGATGTCTGAAACTTATGTTTCATTCTCATTAAGCGAAAAAGTGAAAGTGATTGAAGATAAATCTCCAAACATTTCCGGACCGATGCTCCAAAGTCAAGCTCTAGCTCTTGTTAAATCCCTAAGGAATAACGATTTCAAGGAATCTTCAGGTTGACTGGACAGTTTTAAAAGACGTCACAATTTAGTGTGGAATGAAATTTTGCGGGGAATCAAAGAATGTGGACGAAAGTGTAGTTAGTGAGCGAAAACCAAAACTGCATACTTGAATTTCAGGATACGCGCCTAAGAGACATTTTTAACGCTGACGAAATGCGACTGTTTTTTTCTCGCATTACGGTCGAAGTCGCTCATACACAATATACTTAACTTTTCAACGGCAGCGAAACTACAATTAATCCAAGGTACATAAAAAGACATATACGGTACTCTATAATCTAAGGATATTAATAAGTTTTTTTTTTTATAATGCGGATTTTTTTCCAATGTGAAAAAAAATTGGTCCCATGTGATTCCGCTTTGAGCAAGATTTACTGTATATATATAGTCTAAATTCTATGCAGTTTAAGCCGCAGTTTATTAGAAGATGCCATTTTTCTGGAGGTTCTTACCACCCCCTCCCCAGTTGAGTAAAATTCTATCTTCTTCCTACTGAAGGGCTAAAATCAAGATTGTAGAGACTTTTATAAGGTTATTCCTTAATTTGGAAAACATTACATCATCAGCGATTTTCTAAAATGTTGGTTTAAAATTGTTTGAATGGTTGTGCACTGTGATTAGAGAATTTAAGAATAATGTTCAAATTAAATTTAATGTATTAACTAATTTATCTTTGTGGTTAAATTAAGGAACCGAAACATCTTCCAAATTGTACCTTATAAGCAGACAGTAAACAATAAGCGTATTATGAAAACGAATCCTTCAACTTATGGGGCAGAATTTTATTAAGAAAGACCTTGAGTACACTTATAAATAAGAACCATGACTTTTATAGATCCTGTGGTATTTCTTATCTACTGTGTATAGAGTGAATCGACTCTTACATATTGATAGGCCAAATATAGAATCGACATGTTGTGCTGCAACGAAATCCACATAATAATAAAAAAAATACTCTCAATGCGCTATAACAAGTACGTTCATTATTATGTAATATTTTAATAATACGGTAGTTTTGAACACAAACTTTACGGATGAACAATAAGAAAGTAATTCCAAAAAATTTAGAAAAATATATCCAATTTTGATTAATCATCATTCTCTTATCGTGTCCATTTGGAAGGTCGATTCCAAATATACCTCCAACCATCTCTATCTTCCCATGCTTTGCTTCTTCTTAGTTCTTCCCAGTCGTATCCTCTCTCTTTTATCTAATTTTGATTTCCAGCCTAAAATAAATAATGGCGAAAAAAATCTGAACTTGTAAGCATGCATATGTTTTTAGTTGACAACTCAGAAAAAAAATGCAGTAATGTTGATCGATTTTATATTATATTTATTTAACTGGAATCTACAACATTTCTTCAGTTTGAAACTCTCATTTTCTATAATATTTATTTATTTATTTATGATTTAGTGCATGCCTGTTTCATTATAACAGTATGTTTTGTAATATTTTAAGCTGAGTTCTACCATTAATATTATATATATATATATATATATATTATAAATTACGTGTCACGTTGTTTGTGCGCGATGGAATCCTAAACTACTGAACCGATTTCAATAAAATTTTGCACACTGTGTGCTGTTTGATTCAACTTGAGACCTACGGTTGTTTATAACTAAATTTATAGTCGCATTATTTTTTATTGCAAATCATTTGTTTATTATTTAACAAAGAGTTATAATTATCTGTGAGTTCCATACGATTCTAACAGATGATGGTGTTAGGTAATTGGTTTATTATTTAACCAGGTGGCTGTGCGTTTTGTTGCAACCCGAATTTCAATTGAATTACAAATATTGATTATTTCATAAATTAAGTGTGCTCAGTGTTTATTTTATTTTCAATATATTGATAATAATATTAATTTCGTGTGTAAGTAATAGTTTTAAGTAATCTGGCTGAAAGAGACAGCAACTTAATTTAAATTTAACTGGACCGAGAAGGGACATTGAACAATATGGCGAATCAGTTCTAGAGACCATGAATGATATCAAGTGAATTTCCGCAAATTGGTATAGGCCTATGTGACATAAATCTTACATTTAAGAAGAATGTCAATTTAAAAACATATGAAGGTCCTAAGGAACGGAATAACAGAACTGTAAGTCTGTTAATTATAATAATATGCCTAATATTACAGAAACAATCTCCATGCCTCAATTAAATGAAAACAAGATGGCTATAATATATCACAAGATGATATTACTATACAGAGACTTCTTGATGATGATGAGAATCCAAACTGCCAACAAGTTCGTAAAAAAAAAAACGAAAGTATAATGAAATCAGCAAGCCTCCTCAAAATATTCCATCAATAAATGTATATAATCCTTATGATACACTTATGTATGGTACTGAGAATGCAGACAACATAAATTCATCTCAATCAACAAAAACCACTTCCACATAAACCACCACCCATATTTATACCGGGTGTAGTTAACGTACCAGAACTAAAAAAATTGTGTAAAACAAAAACTTTCTGATTTAGATTTCTCACTTGTTTACTACAACATAATTTAACGTATACTTAGCCACAGCAAGGCGTGGCTGGGACTTATATACATATATACATATATATAACAAAGTCGGATTAGTTACACTATTTATAATTCAAGAACGGCTGGACCGATTTTTATGATCTTTGATTTGTTGGATTTGTTTTCCGCCCCGAATAGCAGATAACTATTAAAACATCGGAAAAATTAACGTAAAAATATTAAATGCGATACGACGTTCATCGGGCCAGCTAGTGTATATATATATATACCAGAATTATGGGTATTATTAAAAGCGTGATGAAACCATATTTTGTTCAGAAACATACTCGCATATACACTGACACCACCTATACTGAGTTATGGTAGTGAATAATGGACATAAAAAAGTGATAAAACCAGAGTAACAGCTTGTGAATGTAATTCTTGCGGAGAACAGCAGAATATACTTAGTGGTACTGGAATATATCTGTCTGTATTAAACCAATTGAAAAAGCCATCTTGAAAGAATGAGCATTTCTACAATACCAAAAGCAGTCTGCTAATATACTGTATTTAATATAATCGAAGCTCAGTGGATCGTCTCGTTAAGAGGTGATATGAAAATTTTGTGAGACCGTAACAGCTCTTGAGGCCTTAGCAGATATTTAAAATGTATGTTTTATTTTAATTCAATTTTAATTGAGAGTCACTGCCAAACCGGTATGTCATATTATCTATCCCGAACCCGACTCTTTTAGTCCACATCATACTTATTTACAGAGAGTCCGGTTTCTCGAATGTGAGATATCGGTTCTGTAACGGTATCGGAACGTTAACTCCTGTGTATGTACTTTTTAACGAACGTTAAATGGTTCTATATGTTCAATACAGAACCTGCTAACTTATCGGATCCTGGCTGTTCTAAACTATCGAACACATGAGTAGTCGGTATATTAGCAAATTCCCGAAGAATCTAATGTGTTGAAGTTGTTATCTTCAAAATATTTTTGAAAAAAAAAAACAGATCTTCACCAATCCTATCTGAAGACATCGAAAATGACCAGACTTAATAAGCTTGCATAAAAATGAATTTTCTCTTCAACTTAAGAGCTAACAAAAGAAAGGTATAATCCGTAAACCAGCAAAATCGGGCCATACATTCAACTCACTGAATAATTCGCTTAATTTAAGCGGTTCCTCAATGACAGAACTTACTTTTAATGTCAAAATGTTGATCGTATAACATTTTAATTGTCACCAGATAAAGAACACTAAACGACCGCGATTTTAAGCACCGTCCTAATTAATTGTCTGACAATCTCGTCTTCAAATAAGAGTAGGCTATCTTTATAAACAATGGGATACGCCGCACCGTAGCGTAATTGGTTAAGGCAATACGCTATAAGCCGGAAGTTCGAAGGTTCGAGATCCGGCAGGATCAGGATTTTTAAACTGACCCAAGTCTTCTGATGGCACCATGGTCCTGGGGTTGACTGAGCCTTTAATTGAAATAAGTACCAAACGCTTTTTCTGAGGGTAAAGGCGTCCATCACGAAGGGCTGAAATCAAGTGCCGATTGTCAAGAAAAATGGGAGCATTAACCTCCTACTGTCCCAGGCCTCCTAAGTCCTATAGTGCGATCACTTTATCTTTACCTTTCTAAACATTAAACTTCCTCTTTTGGAAAAATCCGTGTTAGTTATCTTAAAATTGCCTGATATAATAAAACAACTGATGGACTGTTTCATAATATTGGTGAGATATGATATAAATTAATGTCATGTGTTTTTCCTTTATTTTTAATGACAGACTAACAATCAGGGAAAACTGAAATTATGGTTCGTCATACTACTTCCTGTAGAGTGTACAGTTAGTTGCACTCATGTTTCTTTGAAACAGTCGTGTTAGAGATTTAAAACAAAAATTTCAATTATACGCTTTACAAATTGTAAATTATTATTTTTTAATCAGAAATGCGGAGAAAAGGTTAAAAGATACGCTTAATTGATTGGAAACAATATTCGCGAAATATAAGTATATGACAAATATGTTGTTAAAATATCAGATTAAGGGCTATGAACTCTAAAGATTGGATGTTGACACTGAAAAGGCTTGTGCTAGTTGCATACTCAAGCAAACAAAAGGAAATACATATTACATTCTTTGTTTCCACTCGAGAGACGTAGTAAAACGCTCAGATGACAACAGCTGGCTAATTAAATGACTACATACTGTATACACATATGTATATTCTTCTTTCTTCGTCTGACGATTTGCGTATTCTTTTAATTCCTCATACGTGATATATGAGGAAAACATGATACTTACTCAATGAACGTAATAGGCCTATATGATACAGTGTAGGCCATGCTTTAACGGCCTTCTCTCACCCCCTAAGAAACCTAAGCTAATGCTTACAACTATCACGCGCCAATGTTCTACTTTCCAATGTTGCCACGTCCACATAACTCTTTAAAAATAGGATTTTAAAATTAAACCATTCTTCTTCTTCTTCTTCT
This sequence comes from Diploptera punctata, assembly GCA_030220185.1. Classification (NCBI taxonomy): domain Eukaryota; kingdom Metazoa; phylum Arthropoda; class Insecta; order Blattodea; family Blaberidae; genus Diploptera; species Diploptera punctata. The sequence continues at coordinate 51,921 of JASPKZ010006866.1, forward strand.
TCTTCTTCTTCTCTTCTTCCGAATGCAGTATTGGGTGATGATGCCCGTTCTGCGACTACAAAAACTGATCTTTCCATCGGTTGAAGGGTCTTCCGAGGTCTCTTTTGCCTTTAGGGTTGAGGTGGTAAATCATCTTTGGTAAACGGGAATTTGACATTCTCTGGACGTGTTGAAACCATTTAATCTGACTATTTAACTCATGCCCCAAATGGGAGTCAATGACCAATCACGTTTCAATGATTTCTGTATTACAACCAATCAGAGACGTGTTTCACGAAATAATTATCAACGTTAGGATTATCATATATTAAGCAAAGCTCCTCCTTTTTAATATTCTGAACAGGTCTGACCGTTATTTTGCAGTGACTGAGCCTATAACAAATACGGCTACCAGATTGTATATAATAGTGCTTACATGTCAACATTTGTAGCAATTGATTATACCACCAAAAAAAGAAACCACTGTTTGCACTTTCTTAAATGTATACGACATCAAAAATGAATTAATATACAGATTGATGTGTTTCATTTTTTCTCCACTAGAGAGCATTCTTACAATATTGCGTTCCTTTGGCAATAAATAGTATGATCTGGTTGCAGTGATAAACAAAAGAAGCAGTAGAAGCGTAGGCTACCTATCGTTTCTCATTAGTTTTCAAACATCACCGTTTACTTTAAATATAAAAATATTTTTAAATAACTGTAGTTAAATAATGATTTGTGAGTAACAGCTTTATTTTATTCGTTAAATAGTCCTAACAAATGCCACTCTTGATTTCCAAATTCTCTAGATAAATTCACTCCTCACTTCGTGAGTCGTGAATTTATCGATAATTTGGAAATCACTCGTGGCATTACTTATGATAATTTTGTATATGTTCAAGCCCGGATGAGAAAGGAGGAGGGGGAGGAGTAACATCTCGTAAAAAACATTGGTTCAGCTGGCCCGACTGATAGTACCATGTGAGGGCCCCTTACCAGGTAACGGTGAAGACCTCAACGGCAATGAAGGCGGAGAGGGATACCCTTAATACGGCAGATTTGGCGGAAGAGGCACCCTACCCTCTTACTTACTCACTGGCACTATCGAACCCGTAGGTTCATGACCGCGCGGACATAAGCTTTCCATACATCCCTATCCTGAGATAATGCTTTCCAATCATTCCCTGTATAATCTACTTCCCTCAAATCATAGTTAATGTTATTCTCCCACCTCATTCTTGGTCTACCAACTGGGCGTTTTCCCTCTGGCTTTCCTACAAGAAGCTTCCATGCAAGTCTTTCATTCCCCATACGTGCAACATGTTCTGCCCATCGCAGTCTACGAGACTTAACTGTTCTTCCTCACTCAGGGAAAGAGAGAGAAACCGCTGCCTTGCGGAGAAGGAGAAACTTCAAAGGCTAAGGGAGCATCCCCTACAGAAAAGCATGCCTTCCAAGAGGCATTGAGGTGGCAACCCCACCACTGGACTTACCCAACTATAGGCTGGTAACCTATAATGGGAAAAACTTTAAATACTCGAAATACTACAATTAAACCATTCTACAATGCTATATTAACATGCACATACCTGTAAAAAGATCGGTTAGTTGATTTGACAACTTCGAAATATTTCCGTCTTTCTCTCTTTAATGATTGTTGAAAGGCGGTCTTTTTTTGTTAAGTGACACTCAGGAGGATGGTTGAAACCAACGATTTTTTCTCAGTTCCAGGAAATGAGGTCGTTAAAGCATGGCACGAACAATAACAACGGCGTCTGTAATCTAAAATTTTATTCAGCCCTTTAAGTAAATTTAAATTGATACAAATATATATATATATATATATATATATATATATATATATATATATATATATATATATATTTACATTATGAGGAACTACGTGAGACGGCTATTGTCTCCCGGCTTAACTTGGCAAGAAATTTGTAGAAAGAGACAGCTATGCTCACCTCTCTCACTCGCACCATGTTGTCGGTTTTTCTTCAGCAGATGTTAATAGGGTGAAGGGGGAAGACGAAAAATCCCAGGAATGTTTCGAAAACTGACAACTTTCTTTTGTTACTGGGCGAAAACACTCAAGGATCTAACCCTTATATCTCCAATCTCTCTTAGCCAAGTTAAGCCAGGTATATAATAAATATTTCGTTTGCCTGGAGTTGGGGCTAAGTTTTTGTTATTTGTCATTGTGTTCTGGACATGGAAGGTATTATATCAATGCCAATCGACCTCGTAAAGCAGCCCCTGTGAGAAAGAGAGTGTGAGTACTGTGGCAAGAAGTAATAGACTCGTGAGTACTAAAACGTACCATTAATAACGTTGAGTGATTCCGGGTTCTGTGGCCGTGGTCCATAGTTGGTGTTGATACCAGACGTTTCGCCCTCAACTGCGGAGGGCATCTTCAGTGGCGAGTGCTTCTAGGCGTGTTTCCTGGTCGGAAGCTCTACTTAGAGTGAACGCTGCGGGTGTTGTATTGATACTAGTGGTGGGAGCAGGGTGAGCGGGCGTGGCTCTTGCTGATTGGCTAATGGTCATCTCCTTGTTGTCCCTAGTGTTGATGCATTTATTTTCTAGTGTACGGTACCAGGCCTTGGACAGTTTAATACCTTCCTCTTTTCTGTTAATATTTGTCCAAGGCCTGGTACCGTACACTAGAAAATAAATGCATCAACACTAGGGACAACAAGGAGATGACCATTAGCCAATCAGCAAGAGCCACGCCCGCTCACCCTGCTCCCACCACTAGTATCAATACAACACCCGCAGCGTTCACTCTAAGTAGAGCTTCCGACCAGGAACACGCCTAGAAGCACTCGCCACTGAAGATGCCCTCCGCAGTTGAGGGCGAAACGTCTGGTATCAACACCAACTATGGACCACGGCCACAGAACCCGGAATCACTCAACATTATGATTACCGGCCGTGAAAGCCTGCATTCAACGTACCATTAATAGTAATAACTGGAAAGCGCACAAACGTGCACACGAGTCTATTACCAACATAGAAACCCAAACGAATGGTACCTACCCTTCTAAGCTATAATGAATAACATATACACTCGGAGTGGGGGTGGCAACTTATGGGTGGAGTCATCGCCCTTATAAGGCGAGGACGCGTGTGAAAACTCTCTCACGCTCCTACGTTCCACAATAGTCAAGTTCTTTCAGTAACCGTTCGCGAAGGTGATATTAAAACACGTGGGCGGAAGTAATTCATCAACTCCACACCGAGTGAAGTATAAAACACTGTAGATATACAATTGTACATATAAATGTATCCACTAAAATAAAATAATAAGCGTATAATTTAAAACATCCTGAGTGATCATATTCTACCCTAAGCGAACCGGCACAGTACCTGTAGCTGTTTCTTTCTAAAATCCCGTCTCAGGTTGTTCCTTTTAGACTATAATAAAGCCCAGTCTTTGTTCAACCAACAGAAAAGATGCCTGGGTTTATTCTCTTGCTTCGGAGAACTGGAAGTCCAGGAAGTACCCATATTCATTTTATAGAAAACTGTGTAAATTTCGAGAATATTCAAACAGGAAAGAAGGATGAAAAATAAGCGCCATATACTTGTCCAAAAATTAAGCAACGAATTTTCTGTCCCAATCTGAAAAAATAAGCAATTTTATAGCTTGTAATAATTCATCACAGTTTTCTGTCCAAGAACACTCCATTATAAACTCAGCATTGAACAGTCTTCCATTTATTTTATTGTTTTTTATTTTGTTTTTCTTTCCTCTTTCCTCTTTTTATATCAATACATTATTATTATTATTATTATTATTATTATTATTATTATTATTATTATTATTATCATCAACATCATTATAAATAAATGCATACTATATACATAACTGCATTTTTTCCTTCCTTGTTCCTTCTACGTGCCTCATGCCACCCAGAGATTAGAGTGTGTCCTGTTGTGAGAGGACTTTGGATCACATACTACTCGACCGTGTTAACTTTTTAGCCGGTGAGGGGAAGGGCACTAGTGGCAAAGATATGGAAAGTATCTCCTTCCACCGTTGTGTGTTGGTACAAGCGAATGACTTAGCAAGTGGTATAATCAGTGGCAAAATATAATGGTAGACATACTTGAAATAAGAGATGAAGTTAATGAAAGATCATCGCAGTTTGTATGCCTACGGGTTTCTGGATAATATTACATACAGAGAAATTAAATCAGCACTGATTTCCAATTACTGTCTGTCAGACTTAAATGTTTATATACTGTGTATAAAATAAAAATAGAATCTAACTTTCGCACTTGACATTGTCACTAGTAACTGACTATACACGATTAACGGAAAATACACACTGTCATTGCAACCTAAGACAAGGATCTGTTACCTCCAACCCCATCTCACCCTTATCACATTCATTTCCAGTTTTTCCGCATTAACGTCATCGAGTAAAGGTACGTACACACTTGCGCGCCGCGCGGCGCGCGCTCGCACCATGTTCGTCAGATTTGGACGGGGTTTTAAGGTGCGCGCGAACGGCGCGCGCGTCTCTCACCACGATCCACTCATTGTCGGTTTTTTCCACAAACACTTTGATGGTTCGCTGTTTAGATTTGGACGGGTACCTGAGAGGTTCGTTGTTTTCGGTGCGCACCTATTATTTGAGTATGGAGTGGTCAGAGGAAAACATGTTAAAACTTATTGACATTTGTAGAAGCAAGGAATTATTGTGGCATCCTCAACATAAGGATCATTTTTAAAAATCATTGAAAGTTTTTTTTTCAATGTGTTTTTTTTTCATGTGTACTGTAATTGTATGAATAAATTAGAATTATTTAGAAAACATTATTTATTTAAGACGTTCATTTCATATATTATGCATGAAGTATCACAAAACAATACAATATATAAACACATTTATTACTAATTATTTATTTATTTCTTCAAAGACTCCAAAGAGCAAGATTGCTCATGTTAAGGGGCAATATACAAAAAATAATGGCCATAAAACAATTAACAATAAAAACAAGAAAACAAATTCAGGCATAAGTTTAAATAATATCAAACTACTATAGAAGCACAATATAGGCTATATACACATATAAATACAATATTTAAACAGGATAATATTAATAATAATAAAATTAACAAAATTAACTAAGAAAGCAATGAGAAAAAATATTTTTTAATACAATTAGAAAAATGTTTAACATTCGTGAAATGTTGATATTCAATAGGTAAGTTATTGTAATGGTTGATTAATGCATAACGAATCCCTTTTATACCTTTTTTTTTTTTTTTTTTTTTTGAGAAACTAGTATCTTTGTGGAATAAAGTACAACCTCTAGTATAATAATCATGTACATCTTTATTAAAAATTAAGGCCATGTTATGGTGAGATAGATTCTTAATAATTTTAAACATATATATACAAATCATATATTTTTTTTTAAATTCCTTTAATGCTATAATATTTGAAAAGAATAAATAAAGTTATAAGATGTAATAAGTAATAAGCGTGACCAGACGTCCCGATTTTGGCGGGACAGTCCCGATTTTTAACAATTTGTCCCGCGTCCAGCGGCATTTTAAAAAAAAGTCCCTATTTTTTGGGAAAGAATGCAGGACAAGCGGGAGAACGGAAAGGGAATAGACATGGTTGGTTACACCTGCTCTGCAAAATGTCTACTGAAGGTTTGTGGGTTTCCTATGGATCGCAGGAGGGCCGTTGAAATTAATAATTTCGGCGAACATATCACGCGCCGCCGCGCGCGCGCCGTTCGTGTTCGCGGCGCGCATATGTGTACGTACCTTAATACACATAAATATACGGAGGGCCTCGCCGAATGAGGGATCAGCCCTATGCGGGTCATCTCCGAGACATCATGAATATTTAAGATTATTCACTAACGCAAACATAATAAATAAGGCGAATACGATAGGACGATTGTGATGGACGTTTAATATTTGGAGACTATTTGAGCCTTAAAGTTACCCGACATTTGTCTTTAAGGTGCGGAAAATCCCATAAAAGTCTCACTCAGAAACTTGTCCAGGATCGAATTCGGCCCAGACAACGTTACCGCTAGACCACAGTGGTGGATATAGCATTTTACGGATAAAAAATGCATTGGTCAATTTCATTTTACATAAAATTATGCAAAGATTTATAAATGTAATGAATACCGTACATTATACAAAGAAATTAATCCCATAGGCATTGTATTACTAATCAAGTAAGCGTATTAAAATAATTATGTATATCAGGTAATGAGTATAATTTGAGTTGAAAAAGGAGAACCATGCAAATTATTATCAAACAAAAGAAAGGTTAACATTCACACAGACAAATGATTTCTACATATTAATTATTATAATCTTTGTCTATGCATATAAGTAATTAATACTACTAGCAGCTGATAACAGTAGATATCTTATCAAACAAAAACTCAAATGTCAGGAAAGTATGCGTTATGTCATAGTGGTAAAAAGGAAGTAGGCCTATCACTATTATTATTATTATTATTATTATTATTATTATTATTATCATCATCATCATCATCATCATCATCTGTGCATTGCAGTCACAGGTTAGAATCACGAAAAGAATTTTTTTTTTTGCGCGATAGTGCGTTTTGTCATACACGCAATGGCGACCATGATCGAAAGTTCAACTTCCTACATTTTGGGGTTGCCAACCTAAATAACTATATTGTAATAAAAATAACTATACTGTAATATTACATATTACAAACACGCGTGTGGGAAGTAAAACCACTACCTCTATGTATACTACAAATGTATATACAAAAAATGTCCAAAAGGTAGTGTTGATATACATTATAAGAAACAAATCACATTTTTTATGAACTGAAATGTATTTAAAACAATATAAAACAATAAATACGTACTTGCCGCCATTTTATCACTAAATTGGTCTCACGCCTCCTGAATTAATAAACATTAAACTGTTAACGTTAGTCAATTGTTTATAATGAACGCAAATATTTCCAACGAAGATATTATTATGGTAAAGTGATCCCACAACAGGCCCGGAGGCCCTTGGGGTAGTAGGAGGTTAAGGCTCCCACTTTTTCTAGACAATCGGCACTTTATGTCAGCCGGGTTGTCAGCCCTGCGTGACGGTCGCCTTTACCCCCAGAACAAGCGTCTGGTACTCATTTCCGTTAGAGGCTGAGTCGACCCCAGGACCATAGTGCCGCCAGAGGGTTTGGGTCAGTTTAAAAATCCTGACCTCAACGGGACTTGAACCCTCGACCCTCCGGCTTGTAGCTCATTATTATACTATCATTTATTATTTTGAAAACACCATCGCGCAAAAATAATGTAGCCTACAACGCACGTTTGTGAAATGTTTTACAGAATCTCAGAAATTAAAATCCTCGCTATCGCTCGGTTTTTAAATATTTTCCTCGATTCTGTAAAAACCACTTCCCAACCTCGCATCATAATATACTATTAACAGATGAAAATTTAATATCAATACATGGCCAGTCTGAGTAATGTCGTTGCCTCGAAAGCAGCAGAGGACAAGTTTGTTCCCCGGTCGGGGCAAAAATTATGGGATATTTTTTTTTGTCGGAGTTTTCCCTCGCCATTGCCAGTAGGAATCTTTATACAAAATGTCAGGAACTTTAAGGCTCAAATAGTTACCGATCGCCTGACTAACTAATAGCTCATGGTATATTTATCTTGTTTAAATTAGCAAAAGTATTTAAAATAAACAAAACTCTAGTCTTAAATTTAGTCTTGCCTCGAAGGTGGTCCTGCAACTGAGATAATCATTCATTCATGAAGATGCTATATATCCTGGTGTGTAATATTTGATTCCAAAAAAAAAAAAAGATGATCGTCATATTACAGCCACGGAGATAAAATTTCTGCGACGAACTGCAGGTTATAGCCTTCTAGACCACCAAAGAAATTCAAACAATAGCCAGAGAGTTAAACATCGTACCTATATCTGAATACCTCCAAGAATATAGAAACAATTGGCTAGCCCATATTCAGCGCATGGATCGTCACAGAATACCAAAACAAATTCTTCACTACATTCCTCGAGGCAGAAGATCTGTGGGTCGACCTTTTCGGAGATGGCGGGAGACCGTAACGGGCCACTGGGCCTAATACTTGAAAGGACGATGATGGTGATGAAAAAAAAAAGAAAGAAAGAGGCCGTTAGACCATTAACAGGCACAAATGAACATAAGTACAACTCGTATGCAAGTATATACAGTATATATGCTACATAATATTTTGTCATGGTAATTTTTCGTGTCTAGTAACTAGGATCGTTCAAATACCTAGGAACAATAATTACAAATAGGAATGAGATACACACAGAAATTAAACATAGGCTCAATTCTGGAAATGCATTCTATTATGCATTACAGGGACTCTTTTCATCCTGTAACTTCTCTCAAATATGTTACACTGAAACTATATAAAACTGTTATTCTCAAAGTTATATTATATGGATGTGAAACATGGGCTCTACTTTAAGGGATGAGAAAAGTCACGAGTATTTGAGAATAAGGTTCTCAGGAAAATGTTTGGACCAAAGAGAGACGAACAGATAGGCGAATGAGAGAAACTACTAAACAGAGGGCTACATGTGATATTTAAAAGAAACCAGATATAATAGAAACAGTTAAGTCTCGTAGATTGCGATGGACAGTACATGTGGCACGAATGGGGAATGAAAGAGAACATGGAAGCTTCTTATAGGAAAACCAGAAGGAAAACGCACAGTTGGTAAACCAAAAATGAGGCGGGAGAATAACATCAACCATGATTTGAGGGAAGCAGGTATAAGGAGATGATTGGAAAACATTAGGCTCAGGATAGGAATGTGTGGAGAGCTTATGTCCGTGCGGGCATGAACCTACGGGTTAGAAAGTGCCAGTGAATTAGTTAGTTAGTTACTTACTTAGTAGGTCGGATTTATGAAAATTTGTAAAAAAAAATTAATAAAAAAAGCTTCAGTAACTCATTCCTTCAGAATTTGCTAATAGACATACATTTTTATCCTGCTGTAAAATTGAATATATAAATAAAGAAATTACCTCGCGATAACGGCGATAAATTAGTTGCTTAATGTGTTATTATAATTATATTTTTTTAAAATAATTTCAGGCTGGTTTCAGAACACCAGAACGTGTGGTCACAGCAAAAGATTGTCTGCAGTATACAAGTCTTGAAGACAAAGTTACTGCTCTGAAGCACGAAACTGGGATAATAGAAGAAAAGCCTAAATTTCCAGTTCCCAAAGTCGATACTGAACGATACTGCGGTTTCGATACAACAGTAAGACACAATTTTATCATTTATTGTTTTAGAACCTCACTGGTTATTATGAGAAATAATTATGCACCATAAAATGACATAATCTTACTAATATGTATAATATAAAAATAGAGTACCTGAGATCTCAGTCTTCCTCAACATTAGATGTGGGGTGTGAAGTACTTTTCATAGCATTATGCTTCGAAAGTACTCCACACCCCACGTCCAATGTAGAGGAAGACTGAGATCTCAGGTACTCTAATGTATACTTCAATTACAATTTGAAAATTTTTAAATGTATTTACAAAACGTATTTCATCAATTTCAAAAAATTGATTGTCTATATCACTTTGTCCTTGAGGCAAGTTGTGTATTATATTACATAGTGACCTCAACGGTGTTTCGTCATGAATTTTAAAAGTATCGATAATCTTACTAACTAATTCACTGATCCCACAACAGGTCCGGAGGCCCTTGAGGTAGTAGGAGGTTAAGGCTCCCACTTTTTCTAGACAATCGGCAATTTACGTCAGCCTGGTTGTCAGCCCTGCGTGACGGCCGCCTTTTACCCCCAGAACAAGCGTCTGGTACTCATTTCCGTTAGTTAGAGGCTGAGTCGACCCCACGGCTATAGTGCCGCCAGAGGGTTGGGTCAGTAAAAAAATCCTGACCCCAACGGGACTTGAACCCTCGACCCTCCGGCTTGTAGCTCAGTGCCTTAACCACTACGCTACGGCGTGTCCCCGATAATCTTACTAACCATCAGAATTATAAATTGGACACAGAGGGGTGAAAAATGTGTGTTTATTCATTCCTGTCCAGACTAGTCCTGGGGTCATATAATCTTCTATATAATCAGTATCGATAACTTTCTTGGGGACAATAAAGTTGGTCAGGATAAATTACCTGTAAGTTACTGTAACTCTATTTTATATTCTACGCATGCATATCCTTATGGAACTTAATGGACTGTTATTTACTTATATTCGCCTGCAATTAACGACTGACAAACTATAATATTAATTATTTGAAAATTATCATAAGTAATGCCACGAGTGATTTCCAAATTATCGATAAATCACGACTCACGAAGTGAGGAGTGAATTTATCTAGAGAATTTGGAAATCAAGAGTGGCATTTGTTAGGACTATTTAACGAATAAAATTAAGCTGTTTACTCACAAATCATTATTTAACTATAGTTATTTTAAAATATTTATATATTTAATGTAAACGGCGATGTTTGAAAACAAATGAGAAACGATAGGTACGCTTCTACTGCTTTTCTTTTGTTTATCACTGCAACCAGATCATACTATTTATTGCCAAAGGAACGCAATATTGTAAGAATGCTCTCTAGTGGAGAAAAAATGAAACACATCAATCTGTATATTAATTCATTTTTGATGTCGTATGATGTAAATATGACAATTATATTTTTCTCGATTATTACCTGGGAAAAAATACATTTAAGAAAGTGCAACAGTGGTTTCTTTTTTTGGTGGTATAATCAATTGCTACAAATGTTGACATGTAAGCACTATTATATACAATCTGGTAGCCGTATTTGTTATAGGCTCAGTCACTGCAAAATAACGGTCAGACCTGTTCAGAATATTAAAAAGGAGGAGCTTTGTTTAATATATGATAATCCTAACACTGATAAATATTCGTGAAACACGACTCTGATTGGTTGTAAAACAGGAATCATTGAAACGTGATTGGTCATTGACTCCCATTTGGGGCATGAGTTAAATAGTCATAAGTAACGCCACGAGTGATTCCAAATTATCGATAAATTCACGACTCACGAAGTGAGGAGTGAATTTATTTAGAGAATTTGAAATCAAGAGTGGCATTTGTTAGGACTATTTAACGAATAAAATTAAGCTGTTTACTCACAAATCATTATTTAAATATAGTTATTTTAAAATATGTATATATTTAATGTAAACGGCGATGTTTGAAAACAAATGAGAAACGATTGGTACGCTTCATTTGCTTCTTTTGTTCGTCACTGCAACCAGATCATATTATTTATTGCCAAAGGAACGCAATATTGTAAGAATGCACTCTAGTGGAGAAAAAAATAAACTTATCAAACTATATATTAATTCATTTCTGATGTCCTATGATGTAAATATGACAATTATATTTTTTCTGGAAAAAAAATACATTTAAGAAAGTGCAAACAGTGGTTTCTTTTTTTGGTGGTATAATCAATTGTTACAAGTGTGTTTATATTAACTCCTGCATGCGCTATGTGTTGACATTCATACACTATATATACAACTAGTAGCCGTATTTCTTAGGGAGTCGGTCACTGCAAAATAATGCTATGACCTATTCAGAATGTTAAAAAGGAGGTGCTTTCTTTATTATGATAAACTTTAGTTGGCAAATTCTAGGCGAAACACGACTGTGATTGGTTGTAAATCGAAAATCATTGAATTGTGATTGGTCCATTGACTCCCATTTGGGGCATGAGTTAAATAGCCTTTCAAAAAAAAATATATATATATCACTTAAAACGCGCAATATACAGTATATTTAGAACACTAAAAAATATTTAACTCTTAAACATTAGGATGCCATAATTACCTTCTATTAGTCTTACCTCATAAATTATTACTATTTCCTCCCCCCTCAATTTTCCGAAAAAAAAAGTTCTAAAGTAATAGTCTGAAAATGATAACAAATTTATTCTCAGTTTTTGACCCTTCAATATGAGTATATAACTTATCAACTCTATTACTCAAGAATGGCTTCTATGTAGAGGTCAAATAATAATGGTAACAGACCACATCCCCCCTGGCGTCTTCTATTAATCAAGAGAGTTGGTTTCATTTTATTGTGGTTGATGGATGAATGAATTTCCATCTGCATATTATCTCTCTTAATTATCTTTTAATTTTCACAATCTAAAAACTTGGTAAATTTTCGGGGCATGTATTAAACAGTTTTATGCCAAAATATCAACTTTCAGAATAAAACTTTTTTTGTCGCCAAGATGAATCATACGACACCAATTAGAAAATCATATTGGGCGAATTTACACTAATTCTGGTGATTAAGGGTTAATTTTTATTAGTCATTAAAAGGGTAATATATATAGGTCGACCACCGCTGTGGTCTCGAGGTAGCGTGCTGCCTTGTCACGCAGCGGGCCCGAGTTCGATCCTCGGTCGGGGCAATTTTTCTGGGTGAGGTTTTTATCGGGGTTTTTCCTCGCCTGTAAGACAAATGTCAGGAAACCTTTAAGGCCCAAACGGTCCCCGAAATCATATGGGCATCATCATCATGATCATTCTTATCATTATCATCATCATCATCCTTCACCGGTGTGGAAAGCAACGGGAAGCTACCACACCTACACAATTCCCTAGTAAAGCTGCAAGCATAGCATGAAAATGCTATGATTGCAGTGAAGGACCTGCCTTCGGGCAGAATTACTATGGATGGATATATAGGTCAGAGTAATAAGAAACTAGGACATAATTAAAAAAATCCTGCCCACTTTCTCATCGCGATAACTACCACAAAAAACGTAGAAAAAACGTAGAAATTTGATACACATGTATTGGAAAAAATCGGTACGGGGAAGTAGGTGCAAAAATTCATAAATGTGCCAAAACGTAGCTTTTTTTTCACTTTTCAGCTATGAAGAAAAATTAGCTTGAAAAAAAAACAGCGCTCAAAAAGGTGAAAAAAAAATGAGCCGGTAACATACAACATCGGTTCACAAAAAAAAAAATTGACAAAAAAATTAAAAACTACGAAAAAGTGTTATTACTAACTAACTAACTCACTGGCATTATGTAATAATTATATTACTAGATCCATAATCTTTGTAGGAACTTTTTTTCGGGACTTAAAGTATAGCCTTTTATGACGCCTATCAGGAGAATTTTGTTCAAATATATTTATAATTTTCTGCACAATTCCCTAAAATGTAAAAAATAAAGCATCTTAATAATGTGCCATCTATTTAGTATGAATGCATGTGTGAATAGTGCGTCCTGTCTAAAATGTTCGTGTTGTCTCGGTACCTCCGAGAATTAATTTCAAGGAGTAGTTTATCGAAAATATAAGTTTTGAGACTTACGAAGGAAATATATTTCCTCTTTGAAGTTCTAAAAGATTACCTTATTTTTTTGTTTACAAGACCAATATTTTATTTAAATTATTAGAACCCCAAAGTACCCCCTACTACTCTGACAGAAATCCAAATAAAATTTATTTTGCAACCAATTCCTATTAATAAATTATATACATTGTAGGTCCACCGCTGTGGTCTCGAGGTAGCGTGCTGCCTTGTCACGCAGCGGGCCCGGGTTCGATCCCAGGTCGGGGCAGTTTTTCTGGGTGAGGTTTTTATCGGGGTTTTTCCTCACCTGTAAGACAAATGTCAAGAAAACTTTAAGGCCCAAACGGTCCCCGAAATCATATGGCCATCATCCTTATCATTATCACCCTTATCATTATCATCATCATCCTTCACCGGTGTGGAAAGCAACGGGAAGCTACCACACCTACACAATTCCCTAGTAAAGCTGCAAGCATAGCATGAGAATGCTATGATTGCAGTGAAGGACCTGCCTTCGGGCAGAATTACTATGGATTATGGATGGATGCATTGTAGAGTAAATAAACACAATGTGGCAGTCGCTTTCTTGGTCCCTTAAAAGTTCACGATATTTTTCTTTCTTATTTACATGATTTTGACAGGACATTTTGAGCATCTTCTTTTGAAAAACTGTCATTGTAGGCCTATTCATCTTTTGTTCTATATTAAGGATCCTGTTTATATTAACGGTGTGGTTTTCAGTATGGTTATTCTTCAAATATAAATAAATGTGATGGCTAGAGCTAGGAATTTTAGGTGCAAAATTTTGGTGGAAAAGGTGCAAAAAAAGGTGCTTTAATTTAGCAGAAAAAGGTGCAATTTTTTAAAATAGAAGGTGCAAATTTCCCATGTGAATTATCATTAAAGAGTACCAAAACCAGTTACATCAAGTAACTCACGACACAAAATTCAGTCATGCTGTCATATATTAAAGTCTGAGTAGGACAAGTCCCAGAACATTATGTTATTGAAATCACAAGTCCAGAAAACTGTTAAAGCAGATATTATTCAACAACTCAAATGTTTAGAACATATCTAAAAAAAAGTTCAATATCTGAACTGTCTATAAGTGGTTTCGTCTAATGTAAAATATACTGATTTTCACCTTCTACTTGACTAATCTGTTTTAATTTTTCTTCATACAGAGGTTCAAGGTATGGTTTTCATCTGGGATAGATTTCCCAGTATATTTCTCCAAATATGCTTTCATAATAGGGTTGTTAAGTTTGGAAAGAGGAATACTACATGTCACAAATATCTTTGCTGTATCATTAAAAAAAAAGTATTTATTAAGCTAGAAGAAGGTAGCGTTTCGCCAATAAACTGTTGTCACAATACACATTTACTGCTTTGTAGTTTCTTATTGTTCGTGTTTTGCACTACCTATATGCTGCGTAACACGATTGTGTTGGTGTTTTCCATCAATTGATTGAAATATCACAAAGAATGCACCTCATAACAGATCTGTCACTCTGAATTCCAAATTGCACTATACTGTTTTACAAAATCATGTAGTTTGTAGGAGTTCACATTCGGTTTTGGCATACTGTATACTGGTCACTCAGGAAAATATCAGACCGCACAAGTCAAATATAATTTTGATCTGAAACATTTGTTTATGCACTCAACAATCTCCCTTGCTTAAACAATAGCTTTCGCATAACTGTGGTGAAAGAAGGTGCAAACTAATTTAAAAGGAACAGCCTAACGGGACTGCACTAAAGTGGAAGTAATGTGATGTGGACTGATACCATGATACCACACATCGTTATCAACCCTTGGAAGTGTATTTGAAGAAATGTAAAAAAAAAATACACATTATTTTGGGAATACAATGCTGCTAAGAGACAAAAAAGGTTTAAAAAAGTGCAAAATGTGCTTGCATTGATAAAAAGGTGCAAGAAAGTGCTAGCATTGAAAAAAGGTGCAACTAAAACACATTTGAGCATTGTAGTAACAAAATAAAATTAAGGTGCAGCACCTAAAATTCCTAGCTCTAGTGTTGGCAATACAATTCCATTTCGAATATTTCTGTAAATTCTGCTGTTCATAGATAGAAACTAAAACGAAACAATAAAATGATGACATGTCATTTACACCTTCTTGTTTGCGAATGAACACATATTCTTATTGTTCAACTAGTGCCATCTCCAGAAAAAAAAAGTATATTTAACTCAATATCGAACTATTTTCTGCTTTCGCATATCATCATCACGGGGTGACGATCCTTTTAATTTGACAACTATGCATTCAATTCGATTAGTAGCTTTTGTTTTCCAATTCCTTACACCTATTTTTCTCAAAAGTCTCTAATCATCCATACAACGTAATCTAGGCCTCTCAACTTTCTTCTTGTCATCTAGTTCGGCATTTAGTACCTTACTAGTTTTGGCATGTTCTTTTGTAAATTCTCCCATTCACAGCTAGAAATTAAAATGAAACAGTAGAGCAATGACCTATCATTTATAGCTTCTTGTTTGTGGATGAAAACAAGACTCTTATAATTTTCATCTAACACCTTTTCCAGATTAAATTTAATATCGAGCTATCTTCTGCCTTCAACTAATTTATTATGTTTTAAACCCTCCTATTCATTAGACACATTTTACGCATACAATATATTATTTAGTTATTTTCAAACTCTAAGATTAAAATTACTATGTTTTTGTAGTAATCGTGTGTTTGTTATATCTTTGACTTCAATAACATAAAAGTATATATCTATATCACTATTATTTAGCGAAAAAAGTAAAAGCTGCGTTGTTTAAAATCCCTCGGCTAGACACTTGATCCATATTGATCTATGCGAGCTCTAGAAGTCACGTTACGTATATAACTCAGAAGAACGTAATGTGAGTTATATTGTGTTTTCAAGTGTTTTATAATGTAATATTCAGGCGACGACCTTGTAGGAGAGCATTCCGCTTGGACTGCGGAAATATATAATCACATTTATTGTATTCTCCATATCAGAAGACTACGCACTTACAGACGCCCCGCCGCGCCGCGCCGATTCAGTTTATCAAAGTTACTAAACAATGGATATTACACATTGATACAGAAGTGCAGCCATCTCATAACAAACTCTGGCAGGAATTCACATACGAATAATTTATTCATATTATAGAGCAATATTAACATCTTAGGTTAAGTCGCGACTAGAATCTAAGGAATATCCAATAGGCTCCGTGCTTGTATTGATATGTTTATCATAAATTCATAATGTATTTTCCTTGAAAATTAACTTATTTTAATTTCAATGACATCGAAATGGTTCTGGCAATGATTTTCAATCCATCTTTTACATTTACTATTGATGAAACCAGGAAACAAATCTCAGTCAGGTTTGTCGATATCGAGGTTTGAACACGAATCTAGTTAAAAATGAAGATGGAAGAAACAAAGGTGACTAACAGTTTTACAAGAAAGTCGAAGATGAAGATCGCAAACACAAATTTCGATTGAAATTAAATTATCAATTGGCATGTGATAAAAACAAAGTCCGTCACGCAGGAACTGCGTAAATGAAGTGAATACTTCAACAAGTCGAATTTAGGCCTATGTCAATTTTGTTGATTTAGGACTACGGAATATATCATTCTTTTGTTAAATTGGAGAAACTCAATTTCTGATGCCAGCTTATTTAAAGTTGTCTGACAGCTGTAAAACAAATCATGCATAACTGTATGTTTTTAGGTATTTGAATATTTTGTATAATTTGACACGAATTTAAATAATGTCTACCGACCCATTTTTCCATTACTTTATTAATAATATCAAATAAAATTAACTAATGCATCTTATAGAAAAAAACTGCCAATTTGAAGGTTAATTAAACTGCATGGTATAAATTGCGACAAACCAAATATGGCCGTAGCTAGTCATTTTTTAATTTCGGGTTTCATGTAAACCTCCACGTCTAACGATCGGATTTCGCTGATTTTATGGAGACTATCTTCCTCGGTTTATTATAATAGCATATAGCCAACTGAGTTTCATTATGAAATATCGAACATTGCGACTGATAGAGCAATTTTTAAATTTTCATTTAGGTGAACTCCTACACTTAATGAATAGATTTTGCTGGTTAATGAACTCAACCATATGTTTTTAACTAACTGCTACATTGTAATTTTTTTCCAAATATATTTGCATGAGAACAGCCTCAATCCTTCGGAATTCGCTTAAAAATATTGTAGGCCACAGAAAATGGATGATACACTCTAATTCAACCCAGGAAGTTACTACAGACCATATGGGCTATGCCAGTGTCCCCCTACTTTACAGGGGGTAGATGTTACCAACCTCATAATAACTGTATTTGTTTGTTATGGAGGGGGGAGGGGCAAGGTTAGCAGTAGTTTTTCCAAATATATGTACTATACATTTAAAAACTAAGTTTTTCTTTTACGGCATGCAAACTATTTTTTTGTAAATATGAGAGTCGACACTTTCACACAGAATAGTACAGAACCGCACGAGCTCAGTGACAAGTGGTAATTGTTTTTTTCTTTAAGAGGGGGTGGCTTGGACGGCTACAACTTACAACTATGTCCCTGCTGTGTTGCAATATTCATTATCATATAAGGATTTCTCTCAAGAAAATACTGTTAAAATGGTTACCCAGTTCCCTATTCCAAACACACAGTAACTTCCTGGGTTGAATCTGAGTGTAGTGGTATTATTTTAGGTCGAATGGCCTGTTCCGGCCTCATTCCATCTCTGACTTGGTCGTCCAAATCTCGTCGTCCTCTTGGTTTATACGACAGAATTATTTTGGAATTCTCCTAACAATCATTCTTTCCAAATGTTCCTTCCATTTATGTCTTCATTCTTACATATTTTTTAAATTTGTTGCAAATATATTTAATTAATTAATTTTTATTTTATCAAATTGTGTATATCCCAATAATGATCTAAAAAATCTAATTTCTGACGCCTCAGTATAACTGTAATCCATTTTCCTTATTATCCAGGGCTCGTTGCCATATGTTAAAGCCGGCACTGCCATTACTTTACAGAACTTCATTTTTGTGTCTATTTGTGTTTTATGAAAATCTATACTATGTTAAAATAATAGGAGCCTAATAATGCAATAACTTATATTCGTAATAAACTGGAATGTATCGGGAAGGCCGATTATACTATTATATATTTCAAACGCATCCTTTTTTATTTCTTTTTGTAAAAACATAACTTTTCATGCAAAATTGATAGATCTGTTTGATTTTTTTAGTTTCTTTATGGGGGTTTATGGATCACCAATAGTTGAATTGAAACATTTCATAGTGATTACTGCAGAAAATAAATAGGCCTATATAAAAAATATTTTTTACTTCGTTTAAACTCTCCTTTTGTAAGCACTTTTAATTAAAACTAGCTTATTAAATGTTAGTGAAGTTAAGCAATACGAATAATTCTACGAAAACATTATTTTCATACTATAATAAAATAATGTTAGGTGATCAAACGTACAGTTTTGTACAGAACAATAAAAAATATGACTTACTGTTAAAGTTTGTGAGTATGCAGGGATTTATAATATGTAAATGGATATTTAATGTTTTCACAAGTAGTATTTTATTTAATGACGCCCTTTAACTGCCAAGGTCATTGCAGTAATATAATGTACGGCTAAAATCTACGAAATAGTTACCTTGTAGGTCCGTCTCCTCAACTTAAGTTATTTTAAAGCTCTGTAGGCCTTTCGGGACTAGTCCCATCATCAGCAGAATGCATTAGGTCCGTACTTGTTGACCCTTGTTGAATCACTGACTAGGGCTCGGAAGTTGAGGGCCTATAAAATGCCTATAAAAACCTTTTAAAATATCCTATAAAATACCTAAAAACTGGAAAAAGTGTTACAGTTGCTATCTAGAGGATAAAGACAATCTTGCTTTCTTTATCCTCTGCTCCAGGCAATTTTCATAAAGTGGCAACTTCTTAGAAAATTTTAAATCGAAATACAATAGTTCGGGCGGTCAGTAGGCTGGTGCAGGGATTCTTCTTTATCTATGGGCTGGTGGTTAAAATAACGTGATATTTTGTGAGGGTTCAATAGTTTCTCGCGGAACAAATGTGTTTGCAATGTGAAAAGATTTAGATTGTAAAACTAGATAGTATTTTTTAAAATTTGGAATTGACTCTGCGGATTCTTGAATTATACTAAGGTATAATGTAGTTAAATGAGATAGACACAAAAAAAGACCAATTTACCAAAAAAAATTGCAGATTTTCGCGGATATAAATATGAATAAGAAAGTTTTCTTGGGTTTTCCGCGTCATGGATTCAAGTTCGGCCTCTGGCCACTGGGTTTTCCGCGTCATGGATTAAAGTTCGAAATCAGTGGCCAGAGGCCGAACTTGAATCCATGACGCGGAAAACCCAAGAAAACTTTCTTATTCATATATATATATATATATATATATATATAATATATATATATATATATCTCCAGGTCTTGATGGAAAAATTATAGAACAAGAGTCAGATTTCTCTTACTTAGGAAGTGCATTTGCAGAGTATAAGAGTGACATTGATTCAAAATTAAAAAATATAATAAAATGAATGGGGTAATACGAAGACATTTTGGTAAACAGATGAGGACAGAGACAAAACTAAGATTACGTAACATCACATCAAAAGCTGCTCTAAAATACGGAAGTGAAATTTGGATTTTAAATAAAAGAAACTCTCATAAACTTCAAGTAAGCCAAATGCTCTTCTTACGATCATTGTTAGGAGTTAATAGAATGGATCACCAAAGGAACACTATTATCAGAGGAAAACTTGAAGTAACAAGTTTAAATGAAGATATACAAAGATACCAACAAGGATGGAAAAACCATCTGAGGAGAATGGCAAGAAATAGACTTCCAAAATTGGCATTCCAATATCCCCAACTGGACATAGGGACCAAGGAAGACCAAAACATCGGTGGAAAGATCAAGACCATCTTCGCTAGGTTTACCGTAGAGGCCACATGACCTAAAACGAATTTGTTCATGATGATGATGATATATCCAGGTCCTTCACTGCAATCAAAGCATTTTCATGCTATGCTTGCAACTTTACTAGGGAATTGTAGATGTGGTAGCTTCCCGTTGCTTTCCACACCGGTGAAGGATAATATGATAAGAATGATCATGATGATGATGCCCATATGATTTCGGGGACCGTTTGGGCCTTAAAGTTTTCCTGACATTTGTCTTACAGGTGAGGAAAAACCCCGATAGAAACCTCACCCAGAAAAAACTGCCCCGACCGGGGATCGAACCCGGGCCCGCTGCATGACAGGCAGCACGCTACCTGGAGACCACAGCGGTTAACATATATATTATGTTGGGCCTCGTCTTCAGACATAAAAAAAAAAAAGATTTTTTTCAACTTCCGAGCCCTAGTCATTATGTTGAAATTCAAGCATGGACGTGAAAAGGCAGATAAATTTTCGTTAGAGAATTCTTATTTTAGGCTTGAAGTTATTTTAGGTTTTGGTACGTTTACATTACGGGACCCACGGCTTTAATTCTCTTCCGAAGGAAGTCATACTTAAGATTTTAACGTCCTAAAAAAAATCCATAAAATATATTGTCCAGCCGTATTGCACTTGGAACCAGAGGTGAGCGCGGTAACCATCAGTCCACCATCCATCCATAGTAATTCTGCCCGAAGGCAGATAATGATAAGGATGATGACCATATGATTTCGGGGACCGTTTGGGCCTTAAAGTTTTCCTGACATTTGTCTTACAGGTGAGGAAAAACCCCGATAAAAACCTCACCCAGAAAAACTGCCCCGACCGGGGATCGAACCCGGGCCCGCTGCGTGACAAGTCAGCACGCTACCCCGAGACCACAGCGGTCAGTCCACCATGGCCGACATTAAATTGTCGTGATAAAGTTTTCCCAGGTGTCTAACGAACTGCCCATTAGAATGCAATATTTATGAAGTTATGACGTCATCACAATTGACAAGTTATATTTTACGTTGTTTCAAATTTCTGACAAGTATAATTTCATTACTTATTTTTATTTATTTACCGGAGTATTATTTTCTCAAGGAAGAACTCTGAAATATATTAAAGTTTTATAGGCGTAGCTTAGATTACTTAAAGACCGCAATGGAACTTTTCCATCATTACCTAATTTTCCAGTTGTTAGGAAAAATTATTTAGTAACATTATGACTCTTAACTAAACTATACTTCAATAGTTGTCGGTCCCGCGGATGACTAAAGATTACCAGGCTCACTTCTAGTTTTCGGGTTGAAACCCAAGTACAGTCGATAGATTTTAAGGGCATACAAATCCTGATCCTTCTGAAAGCAAACGAAGCCATGTGTCCCGTGCCTAGATTTACTGCCCCTAAAAGAACCTCAAGTCCATACCATAGCTGAGCAGTTAAGATATCATGTCTTGGTGCAGAGATACGGGACATGGCTGGTTCGAGTCCCCATGGGAAAGACATTTTCTCATGGAATTTCTGCCAATATGGGATCGGTGACCACCCAGCATCGTGAGGAATTTGGGTAGCTACAAAAAATAGCGGCTTAAGTTTAAAAACACTGGAACAGCTGTGGGATCCGACATATTGACCATTTATCACCCCTATACTGGCTGGATAATTGCCCATCTCTATGGTTAACGTGATGCTAACAGCCAGCTGGTAGATAAGTATCTTCTAGGCCTTTCGCGCCATGGAGAAGAGAAGAACCCCAATCCTGAAAAAAAGACGCACCTTGAGCAAAATTTGTCGGTCCTTTCAGATCAAGATTTGAATTCCAACACTAATGGCATGAATGATAACATTTGACATAACTTATATAATAGATCGTGGGTTCGATTTTGATGGGTTCAGAATTTTCAAACCAGCCTAAACATTCTGGCGCCATCATGCCTCTTGGGTCGACCCAGCCTCTAGTATAAACTATAAATGAATACCATATTACACCACCAAGTTAACTTCGCACGGGCGGAGGGGAAGAGTTTTAGCGCTAGTGTCGCCGATCTACTGAATCTGTGGAAGGGATGTAGGAGAAGACTGTACATCTGATCACGTACTGAAATATTTCAACTTCAAATGTGGGGGGATAATTTCTAAACACATGTGAAAGATCTTAACATGGTTGTCAAATTAGTCATTTAAGCACGGAACGCTCAAGCGGTCGGATCATTTAAAATCACAGTATTTGTCGTCTCCCCGTTACCAGCCTCACAATAAATCACAAGTGGCAACGTGTAATGAGTAACAGGATTGTCAAGTTGTCATTCTGCCACTACCCACAGAGGACCTCTGTGCTCTGTGCACTGACCGCGCAGAATGACGGATCATTAAAATACATATAGTCCGTTTGCTCAATTAAGAGAATCTTCCCGCGTATATTTTCAAATGGTTGCTGCACGGCCAGTCGGAGAGTGGGAGCAACTAGCCGAAGTTTCTAAAATATGTTAACACTCATCGTTGAAAAAAAAAAACTTCATCATCATCATAGTACATTCACGAATTTAGGTCATTTGTTGACCTGTTTCGGTCTCAAGAGAAACACCATCCAAAAGTTTTAGAGTGGACGTCCTGGTCTTCTTCTTCCTGCAGGTTGATATCTTAACATTTGTTTGGGTATTCTGTGATCTTCCATTCGATGAACATGTTGCATCCATCTTGACGTAGCACAATTCATACAACTCACCAATAAATGCAATACAAAAGTGTACAAATACCTTTGAAAGAAAGAAAGAAAGAATTTCCGACCCTTCCTATACTTGACGCTGGCCTTCAAGTAGACAGAGAATTCACTCCTAATCCCTTGAAATATTTTCCCTCTGGCTTTCCTACAAAAAGCTACCATGCAAGTCTTTCATTCCCCATACGTGCAACATGTCCTGCCCATTGCAGTCTACGAGACTTAACTGTTCTTATTATATCTGGCTTCCTATAAAGACCATGTAGTTCATTGTTATGTAGTCTTCTCCATTCACCTGTCTGTTCATCTCTCTTTGGTCCAAAAATTTTCCTAAGTACTTTATTCTCAAATACTTGTAATATCCTTTCCTCCCTTAAAGTAAGAGTCCATGTTTCGCCCCCATATAGTATAACTGGTAGAGTAATAGTTTTATATATTTTCAGTTTAACGTTTTTTGAAAGGAGTTGGGACATCAAGAGTCTCTGCAATGCATAATAGCACGCATTTCCAGAATTGTGCCTATGTTTAATTTCTTTGTGCATCTCATTCCTATTTGTGATTATTGTTCCTAGGTATTTGAATTCAGCTACTTCCTCAAAATTTCCCTCATTTGTCATTAGCTGTCCATTTCCATTATACAATGTATTTCTACGTGTGACCATATATTTAGTTTTATTGATATTTACTTCCAGTCCTAATTCCTTAGTGTTACTCAATAGTGTGTGCGTATTGTCCTTTAGTATCTCCTCACTATCGGCCAACAGTACTACATCATCAGCATAAACTAACAGTTTATTAATACCATTCAGTTGTAACCCTTCCTCATTCTCTAAAGATTTAATGGCACGCTCTAGTACAAAATTAAATAGTAGAGGAGACAGTGCATCTCCATGCTTCAACCCATTCTGGATTTCAAAAGTGTCCGAAAACTGTTTGCCTACACGCACCCTACTCTTTGTAAAACGAATAGTTTAACAAAACTTTTGATCATCAATTTAAAATTATTTGTCTTTTATATTATCACATGTTAAACCTTTACCGAGCGGCCCAAGGTGTCTTATGGGACCATGCTGATTTGAGTTCCCACG
>JASPKZ010006867.1:0-28394 GCA_030220185.1 Diploptera punctata
GAGTTTACTGCAGCACTGAAGGAGGTTTTGGGGGTTGATTTTCTTACTAGTAAAAGTGCGTGCAGTTACTGTCTTATTTTTGTTTTGGTTCCCTTTTTCTGAGGGATGGCCTGTTGAGCCTCTTCAAATTTCGGGCATTTCCTGAGGGATTGCAGGGTGTCCTGATTCTCCGCAATTGCACATTTGAGTTTGCTAGTGTCGATTCGTGCTTCTCACGAACTGGCATTGTTTGTGACTATGTCCTTGGCGCATATAACGCATCTAGGAGTCAGGTTGCCACCTGCAAAGGTATTGGTTAAATCTCTGGCATTTAACGCATTGCTTCAGGCCGAGGCGTGGTCTATTTATGGTCAAATGAGACCACAGTGAAGTAAAGTTTTCCAGATTGCTAGACTCTCTTTGGAGCTTCATTGTTAGCAGTTCAAAAATGTACAATGGGTACTTATATATGGACCCGTCCTCTCTAGTTTTTTTGTCACTTGCTTGATGCCTTTAACTTCAAAGTCCAATTCAGTTAATTCGGTTTTTATATCCTCTGTATCTACATTCGAGGGCGGCCGTTTGAGCATGACCCTTAGGGGAAGGTCTTTTGTCAATGGAAGGTGTAGTGATTTCCTTCCAATCGAGTCAAAGTACTTTATTACTACACTGTGGTCTTCTGTGTGCTAGTGTATATCTTAGACCTTCATGTGTAACTAACAACTTTAAGGTCTTTTTTCACTAACATTTTTTAGTGCCCCCTGTACCATCCCCCCGCTTGTCTTCTTAACATAAGTGAAAACTTAAATTTGTTTAAGCCAGAGAAACATTACATGCAATCAAAGGAAATCTGTAAAACATAAAAAAATTAAAAATATTATTAACAAAAGTTATCTTTAAGGCTTTGATTTTATCTTGTTCTAAAAAGTACGTACTTACTCACTGGCACTATCGAACCCGTAGGTTCATGGGCCGCGCGGACATAAGCCCTCCATACATCCCTATCCTGAGCTAAATGCTTTCCAATCATTCCCTGTATAATCAACTTCCCTCAAATCATAGTTAATGTTGTTCTCCCACCGCATTCTTGGTCTACCAACTGGGCGTTTCCCTCGGCTTTCCTACAAGAAGCTTCCATGCACGTCTTTCATTCCCCATAACGCGCAACGTGTCTTGTCCATCGCAGTGTACGAGACTTAACTGTTCTTATTATATCTGGTTTCCTATAAAGACCATGTAGTTCATTGTTATGTAGTCTTCTCCATTCACCTGTCTGTTCATCTCTCTTGTTGTCCAAAAAAATTTCCTAAGTACATATTTCTCAAATACTCGTAATCTCTTTTCCTCCCTTAAAGTAAGAGTCCATGTTTCGCACCCTTATAATATAACAGGTACAATAATAGTTTTATATATATTTTCAGTTTAACGTTTTTTTTAAAGGAATTGGGACATCAAGAGTCTCTGCAATGCATAATAGCACGCATTTCCACAATTGAGCCTACGTTTAATTTCTTTGTGCTCTCATTTCTATTTGTGATTGTTGTTTCTGGCATTTGAATTCAGCCACTTCCTCAAAATTCCCTCATTTGCCATTAGCTGTCTATTTCCATTATATAATGTATTCTACGTAAGTACTTATATATTATAAATTTCACTATTGCTATAAGCTTTTAGAAGCAACTTAAACAAATTATTTATTAACGAATTAATATGTAAAATACATTTTGACTTTTCCACGTTTAGGAATTTGTTGCAAGTGTATTGGCTGTCTGGGAATGTTCTTCTATGTAACTTCCCTCTTCTAGATAGTTCGTTCTTTAATACCACTCGTTCTTCCCAGGTAGTCGTTCTTCTCAGACACTCACTGCGGACGGATGACGATATGGATGACGTAGTGGAAAGAGGCGGGGACATGCAAGGTCGATGGGCGGAGAAATGTAGAGTAATCAACGAATGAGCGAAAGTTGATTTGGAGTGAGACATCTATGATCTAGAGCTTGAAATAAAAAGTAAATTTAATTTTATAGCAGTAGTGTGAACTCTGAACTGGCAGTTCACTAAAAGTGAGTAACTTTTTGACACTTCACAGTAGTGAAGCGTTCTTTTTTAAACGACTCACTCTCGAATTACCCATCACTATTCTATCGTGAATAACGTTATTTGTAAACATCGGTAGAAGTAATGGCTGGTTTTAGTATTTCCATAAATAAAGGTGAGAAATTATTTTTTTTTTATTTGTAGGTAATATGTTTTATTCGTAATCAATATAAATGTTCATAAGATCGTATATATTTTTTGTTATTAACTATTTAATATACCTCATGCTATTTGAATTGAGGTTAGAGTTGGAAAGTGTTTAGTCATTGAAAGAAATGTTATTAATTCGAAATGAAATTTAAATTATTTCAGATGTTTCTTACACGATCTGAATATGATAGAGGCGTCAACACATTTTCTCCCGAAGGAAGATTATTCCAAGTAAGTTAACCTCAACTGGTAGGGTGAAATTTGTGTTACATAACTGGTAGGGTGGGGTCATTATGACCCTGATAATATAATAAAGGAAATGCATACATTTGGACTTTATTATTTGACTATATCTGACAAAATATATTAACCTAATAAATTACAACCTCTTCACACCTAATTTTAACTAAGTACATCACGTCTAAATAACAGAATTTAATTTATTTTTCTTGGAGTGCATTAAAAATATATTTAGACATAGACTGTACATTCAGACATATAATTGGCTATATAATAAACAACTTGTACGAATTACACTAATATAGTAAACCAAGATCAATTACACAAGAATAACAATATTAAATATAATTAATTTGCATCATTTTGTAACAAAACAGAAGAACAAAGAACTGGAATTTGAAACTTGTTAAATCTCAATAATCACTCTAGGACTAAAAAAAATAATTGTAATAAATTATCCTATCACTCTAATCAGGAGACAGATCATAATTCCAACTGAGTAGTAACTCCATTCATCATATACCTAAATTGACAATGTTATTTCCAAAACAGTCCTGACAGAGGATTTTAGTACATCCTGCACATAGCTGTTTCATACCACCTTTCACAATTTGATACAGAACTTCCATTCCGACCACAGAGGACAGGCAAAACATCTTTTCCTTTTTACTGGTCGAAGGTCATGTTAGGCCCTGCTTCTTTTTCTGCTACTTGCCGGCACCGACATACCACCAACTTTTCCAATCATTATGCACGGAGTTCACGACGGCTACTTCTGCGAACAAGTTCAGGATGCACAAGTGATTTTGCGAGAGCAATAATGAATTGACGCCTGGTAATGGAATTTGCCTCTTTTCTGCTTGTCATAAGTATAGGACCATTTACTGTTAGCGGATATCCATTATGGCAAAAAGTATCACCATTGGCCATCGTCTCGTCCTTCAAGCAGTAGAAGAGGTTGAAACTTTCCGATCCAAGGAACCAACTCTACCTTTGGTCATGTTATGGAATTGTATTATTTTCTGGCTTTTGTGTATCGCTATCGATACATTTTGTGTTGATTACATAGTGGAATTCAGAATGACAGCTTGTTCTTTTTTGAACATGTGATACAAGGGTTATTCTGTCCTATAGAAGCCAAATACAGATGAACCTACAGTTATTTTATTCTGTGCGAAGAAATTCTGCAGGGATTTGTCTCTTATTTTCCTAACCGTTCCCACATAGGTCAATTCTCTATTATTCAGTTCATCAGCCACACTTCTATAGACGAAAACCAACTGTCTCCCGTAATGTTTCTACCTCTTTTCCGAGGTTGGAATAATTGCTTCTTTTTCCTTTTTCATTTATTTGTGTGTCTTACAATAATATATGGAATGTCATCTGTAAGGAAGAAAACTCCAAGCAAGTTCTGGTTCTAAAGCGGGGGATTCCTTAGCATTTCCACGAATTCTAGGAAGATGTGTAATGATATTGGGTTGAGCGGTGCGTCATCGTAAAACGAGATCATGACTCCACTTGTATGTATCTTTGCTATACATGAAAGCGTGTTATCGTCAACATCGAGATTACCATCCACATCATGGTCATCAGAGATTGCCACTTGTTCACTATGAGTGTCGTGTTCACTCTCAATTAACAACAATTTTCATCAACTTCATTTTCATATTCATCATCTGATTCATTCAAAATTCAAGTTAACTCTTCATAGTTAGGTTTTTACACATCGTTCACTATAAAAAAGAAATTCAGAAATGAATACAAGTGTATCCTGAAATAATAATTAAAGAACTCATTATTCTGCTAAATGAAAAAAATACTTACGTTTTAAGGTAGGCTGGGGTCAACGTGACCCGAAAAGCGCGCAAGACGTTAAACAAATTGAAATAACACAAAACTGCAAAAAAACAATGAAACTTCCACTTCGTCCAAGGTTCCAGAATAGACTGAGGATAGAGTGCCACAAAGTTTCAGGTTAGAAAAGTTTTTTGGTATATGAGAAAGAGCGTTTCCAAATAATAGCCTTGGTCATTCTGACCCCACCCTACCAGTTGAGGGTTAATATTATAACCATCTTCTTCAGATAGGAATTGTGTTGAATACATTTAAATATCTATCAAATGGGTTTTATTTTTATAGGTTATTTACATCTCCACGCATTCATATAGAGGCGTTACTGTGGGTTGGTTAAGAATAATTTACTGATATTTGGAGGGTCAGCATAAAATATTCTTTAAAAAAATTCTTGCATCAAATACAAATCTCAAACCTCAAATAAGAGCTATCTGGGGAAAAGATCCACAATAAATTTTCCAAGTCCTACAGAATAACAGTGTGCATGCAGAACAGTTTATAGAGTTTTCACTAGATGTATCCACATATGTGTGAAGTCCTACAAAAGTTTATAGAATTGTCTCTAGATGGAACCACGTAGCTGTGAAATCGGGGCTCAAGTCTAATATTTGTCGCTCATGGTTTTCCATACAACATTGGAAAAACTAGCGTGCCTATTTTCAAAGTCCTATAGAAAAACAGTGCGCATGCGCCAGAGTTTATAGAGCCTGCGATAACCCACCATCAAACCACATCGATTATCGCTCTGAAATTTAAATGACAAATCTTTGCAATAAATCCCCAAATCTATGTTAAAGAAATTATTAATAATATTTCAATTACCAAATGTTTATTAGAAACGGATGTACAGCTTTCATTCTTGTGAGACATTTATTTTATGAGTTATTAAATATTATATTTTTTAAAAAATTTGCATATACTACAATTAAATGGGTTCTACAATTTAGTAAATGTCTGTTTTTTTTTACAAAACCCCTAAAATATTTAGAAAAACATCATGCATTAGAATTCTTATAATGTGAATACAAAGGGAGAAAAAAATTAATAATCACATACATTTTATTTTTTATTTCTTAAAATACTACTTCAATCATGAAACCCATGCACTACTTTGTTACCCATTGTCTTTAGGACATGCGGTAAGAATTTGAACCTTCTAGGACAATATTTTTGAATTCCATTCAATTTTGAATGTACAAAAATGCAGTGGAAATAAAAGTGTGGAAAAACAAGCTTAAAGATTTGCATGCAGGTGGTATTTAACTGGTGCAACCTTTTAACTCTGATGTAATTTAGGGCACTTAGAAGCGCCATAGGCCTCTGAAACTTTGCCAACATATACATTAGAGTACAGGCTATTTTTTAGTACAAAAAACAAAAAAATGCCAATTTTGATCTCAAATGGTCATTTTTCACCCATCACCTCCCTTAAACTAGTTTTGGAACTTCCTTCTTCAGTTCCATCATCAGTAATTTTAAAGCCATTGTCTTGTCCTGAAGTCAGTTGTGAAATTACTAATGATGGAACAGAAGAAGAAAGTTCCAAAATTAATTTAAGAAGAATAATAATATGAGGTAGTAGCTGTATGTTGTGTGCAGGTGGAGTACGCAATTGAAGCTATAAAACTTGGCTCCACGGCTATTGGCATCTGCACGTCAGAGGGAGTGTTCTGGCCGTCGAGAAGAGAATTACTTCCCCGCTCATGGAACCAACCACTATTGAAAAGATAGTTTCAAGTTGATAAACACATTGGTAATCTGATTATTATCTTAAGTAATGTCCCGCGCCGTAGCCGAGCGGTTAAGGTAGGAAGCCTTGGCGCAGAGCTACGGGACTTGCGCTGGTTCGAGTCTCCATGGGGGAAGAAATTTTCTCATGGTATTTCGGCCAGTATGGGACCGGTGCCCACCCAGCATCGTGAGGCAATTGGGTAGCTACAATAAGTAGCGGCTCTAGGTTGAGGAACCAGCTATAATGGCTGGGGGACTCGAAATGCTAACCACATGTCACCCCTACACTGGCTGTTGATCATCTACCTCTGTGATTGACACATGTGGATGTGAAGGGCCAGCAGCCGGCTGGTAAAAGGGCAACCGCTGAAAAGTGGAAAGACCCTCAATCGGATCTTAAGTAATGCCACGAGTGATTTCCAATTTATCTAGAGAATTTGGAAATCAAGAGTGGCATTTGTTAGGACTATTTAACAAATAAAATTAAGCTGTTTACTCACAAATCATTATTTAAATATAGTTATTTTAAAATATTTATATATTTAATGTAAACGGTGATGTTTGAAAACAAATGAGAAACATTTATTATATTTAATTTTAGGAAGTGATATTTTGAGGTTGTTTTAGTTAAATTATTTTCAGTCTGATCATCTTACCTCAATATTAATGTTGATTTGTTCTTCGGAAATAGAAAAATCTGCAGTTGCTGCTCATGTTTGGTCTGAAAAACATAATATAAATTCAGACACTAAATTATTAAAACAGTTAGAAAATACAAAAGTGCTGACTATTTGGGAAAAAATTCCATATTCAGAAGAACAAAAACAGAGTTATGAATTTTGAAATACCGACGGAGCGTGACCTTGTTTGGAGGTTCTTTGGCCAACCACAGGATGGAGCTGGCATCGACATCCAGGGTGTGCAACATAAATCTAACCAGTCTGGACAAGATGCTGACGATGAT
The DNA here is from genome assembly GCA_030220185.1 of Diploptera punctata. NCBI lineage: Eukaryota > Metazoa > Arthropoda > Insecta > Blattodea > Blaberidae > Diploptera > Diploptera punctata. The sequence continues at coordinate 7,016 of JASPKZ010006867.1, forward strand.
TATGATATAATCGAAACATGTTCAAGAACAAATCAACATTAATATTGAGGTAAGATGAACAGATTAAAAATATTTATATAATAAATTTGGGAATTTTTAACATTATGAGGTTCAATTCATAAGAATTAAATGAATCGTGAATTCTTCTTACCTCATACTTCTATGTTTTTTTAAACACAGCACTGCAGTATCAGCGACCATCGTCACCATCCTCAGCCGTTTTCACGACTGTCAATTTTTTTTGTTGCCGGTAATTATCCATACTGCCATCTGGTGTTCTTTTGAAGGAGTCATTTTCTAAACTGCCATCTGTTGTATTTTTGAAGAACTTTGTAATCAAGCTCGGTTCGTCTGGCATCTCGAAGTTCATGGTTCTAGTATGGTTTTTTGAATATATATTTTTTCTCAAACTGTTAAATCCAAAGGTTTGGATAGATGTTTCAAAGGTTTTGCTTTTTTTTCAATTCTATGATGCTCTAATAAACTATGTGCTGCTATAGCTGATTTTTCAATTTCTCCATTCTTTATGTTTCTGAAGTGTTCTTTTTTTACGAGTTTCCAAGTTCCTTTTTGTTTTTCCTATATGAAAACAAGAAATTAACTTGATCTATTAACTCCTTACAAAGGAGAGGCTATGGCTCAACAATGGGCTATGCCTTATAGATAGATTTTAAAGGAGATAATTGGAAATCATTGGCTGAGGATAGGGATGTGTGGAGAGCTTATGTCTATGCAGCCATAAACCTACGGATTCAATAGAGGAAGTTAGTGATATTTGCTATAATAGTTGTATAATGTATATTTGAAGAGAAAAATTATACGCTCAGACCGGGACTTCAACCCGGGACCCTTGGTTCTCTAGACCAAGCGCTCTGCCACCTGAGCAACCTGAGCAAGTACCGATCTAAACGCAAATTTTTCTCTATATATTTTGTAATTCCCCCCCACGAAATACTATGAAGCCTTTGCTTCTATCTTTGCAAATGGCGGCTCCTTTATAATTTTTCTCTTCAAATATGATTTATCCATCATTGAGGTGTATGAAATTAATAATAAAAACATGGAGTTGTACAATGTGTTTGTTGTGCAGTGAGTGGTCTGATGGCAGACTCGAGAACTATGATAGACAGAGCACATGTGGAGTGTCAGAAACACTGGTTCATCTACAACGAGAAGAGTCAGTGGCTCAGGCTGTTTGAAACCTCGGAGACTCAGATGATGACGGGGCGCTACTTCACTTTGTAGCCCAGACTGAGTTAGTAAACTGCAAAGCAATGAGGTTGTTCTTCTGAAAAGATTTTTGAAAAAAAAAGTACAGATCTTCACCGATCTTATCTAATGTCCATGACCAATATATAGAGGAACTTCGGGTAATTTGGACCCCTGTTTTGAATTTGTTGTTTTTCTTCTTTTAATCAAGCGATTTGAATTTGTTTAATTACAGTGATTTTCATTAGTGTTGTAACTATGAAATAGCATTGTTATTTTATTCAAATCTGGAAACATCTTCATAATTTATAAACTTTTTACATTACAAGGAAATATCTACCAATAAAACTAAAATAATGGCCTTTTGTGGAAAATTTGTTTAAATAACAAAATTTTAGAGAGAGTTAATGAGTTTACTTATTTAGGATATAAACTCTCTTTTGTTGAAAATTTGGATTTATCAGAGAAAATTGTGAAATTCAACAAATCAATGGGATACATTAATAGAGTTTTAAAGCATTCATTAGTGCAAAAATCAACTCGTACTCGTCTTTATCAAATAATGGCTTGACCAGTCCTATGTTATGGGAGTGAAGCGTGGACTATAAGGACGAGAGATGGAAGCAGACTAACAGCTTGTGAGATGAGATTTATGCGCCGAACAAATGTGGTCGAAAGAAAAATGTAGAAATCCTTCAAGAACTTAATGTGTCACCAGTACTGGACTACATCTCCAGATATCAGCTAAACTGGAAGGAACATGTCTCAAGAATGGCTAGATCCAGGATCCCCAAGGCAATAATGAACTACTGTCCAAATGGGAAACTGTCACTAGGTCGACCTATGAAAAGATGGCACGAAAACCGCTTTCTCAGGCCGTAACAGTTCTTCTAGGACTAATACCTGGCAGGATGATGATGATGATAATGCACATTACAAGAAATGTCCACTTAACTTCCCTATTCGAATAAAGTGGACCTTAGCTTTTAGTCTATTTTTAAGTTTATTTACATAATTAATTTATGCAGACAGGCACAGATTAATCTGAAAATATTTTTGGCTGATCATAATTAAAAAGCGTTGATATTTGTTTAATGTTTTGAAAAATTATTGTTGATTACAATATCCACACGTCATTCATCTGCAGCAAGCGACGGTCTTTGTGTTTAGTAAAATTACAAGTATATTAAATAAAATTAATTAAGTGAATAGATTTTACAGATAGCATCCTCATTGATAAAATATACGTATTCATGTAAAGTGGACCCCGGTCCTCATGGAGGGTCCACATTAACCGAATTCCTTTGTTATGTTTAATTATTTTATACAGCCACCACGTCACATAATATCAAACCAAACCCGTCACTATATTAAAACAGCATCTACATAATATAATATATTTAGGAGCTTTTTCAACATTTGTAATATTCAACAGCAGAAATTAAGAATTGATTCTTAGCTTGAAAAACTTTTAAAGTGGTCATTTTCATAAATATCACAAATAAACCCTTCTTTGCACAAAGAATAAAATAAACTGGCCTTGAACCCGTCAAAGTTGATGAGGAGAAGAAGTTAAAATATTTTCTGTTCGAGGGCAGCACCAATTAAAGAAGATATTAACCGGGTTCACGTTACTTGAACTTCCCTACATATAAGACTAAAACAATGTGCTAAACAAGCTGCTTAGAAACATTTTAGAAGCTAAAACTACATTTGGTTTTCACTTTTTACTTGTTTTACTTTAATTTTATTCCGACAGCTGACCACATGCACATGATACAGTTTAAACGGGAGCTTTGGCGCTGGGTTTTAGTGCTTTGCAATTAAAAACGGCACATAATTTTTGGACATGACCTTTGCACATCAATATGCTTCTCTGTAAGAATTTTAACTGTTGCACCATGTGGAGATTTTCCATAAACACTGCCTTGCAGTTAAAAATGGCAGAACTAACTTATCATCATCCTTCAAGGATTAGATCTATCCTGCCTGATCAGGCTCCAAAAATGAAATATAAGGTTCCAATATTTTTATTATTAGTTGAAAATAGTCACCGTTTCAAATAGTAGAATGGCTGAGGATTAGGTGAAAGATTGTAAATCTCTTAAGCCTGTTTCGATCTCACATCTGTTCAGCCCAGCGCTTTCTTGGTCTTCCCACCGATCTTCTTCCTCCAGGATTATACATCAGTGCCATCTTTGGTATCCTATCCTCTGTTATTCTTTGCAGATGTTCTATCCAATTGTTCCTGTGTTCTTCTATTTGTTGAAGAAGTGGTTGTACTTTTAGTTCCTCTCTAATATTCTCATTTCTAATATGTTCTTCTCTTGTACAACCTTTCACAGCCCGTAGGAAGCTCATTTCTGCTGCCTGTATTTTACTTTTTCTTTTTCCTTCAGGACCCAGGCCTCACTTCCATACATCACCACTGGTAGCGCCATCGTTGAGTAAAATCTTAGCTGCGTATCCTTTCTTACTTTATTCCTCAGTGTTCGTCTGATTGTTCCACAAATATGTTGACATTTCTGCATTTTCTTATTTATATCTTGTTCTTCTTCATAAGTTACATCGCAGCCCAAATACTGCTATTACTACTTCTGTTCTTACTGGGTACTTTCCACAACACTTTCAGAATTAACTGTTTCCACAATGTTTTTATTGATAACAATGAAGCTCATCATTGGTTACTAAACAAATAAAAGAAAAAAATCTGTGGACAAATGGAGTTGACAAATATGTTAACATTTCCATTTGTTATTAAAGCCTTTTTACAGTGTCAGAATTTATTGGTGATTTATCTGGTAATATTTTATACCTTTTTTGACCAGGTTCTACACTGAGATGGTAACCATGTAGATTAATCTGTTTAATTTTGAAGCTGGTTTGTTATTTGAAGATATTATTGTTTGATGTTTTTATTATTAATTTCATACATCTCAATGATGGATAAATCATATTTGAAGAGAAAAATTATACGCTCAGACCGGGACATGATCCCGGGACCCTTGGTTTTCTACACCAAGTGCTCTACCACCAGAGCTACCTGAGGAAATACTGATCTAAACACAAATTTTTCTCTATATATGTTGTAATTTAAAAAAAAAATGCGTTTAGATTGGTACTTGCTCAGGTAGCTCAGGTGGTAGAGCACTTGGTCTAGAGAATGAAGGGTCCTGGGTTCAAGTCCTGGTATGAGCGTATAATTTTTCTCTTCAAATATGATTTATCCATCATTGAGATGTATGAAATTAATGATAAAACATTGAAAAAAGCCGTACTGGCATTTATAATGTAATGTATAGTTCCCAAATATGTCTTCTTAATAAAGGAGCCGCCATTTGCAAAGATAGAAGCAAAGGCTTCATAGCATTTGGTGGGCGGGAATTACAAAGTATACAGAGAAAAATTTGCGTTTAGATCGGTACTTGCTCAGATGGTAGAGCACTTGGTCTAGAGAACCAAGGGTCCTGGGTCCAAGTCCCGATCTGAACGTACAATTGTTCTCTTCAAATATGATATTATTGTTTGTTATTTTAATTGTAGAGTCGTCCATTTGGAGTAGCGATCCTGTTTGCTGGATGTGACGAGAAAGGACCTCAGCTGTTCCACATGGATCCATCCGGAACCTTTGTTCAGTTTGAAGCGAAGGCTATTGGATCTGGGAGTGAAGGAGCACAGCAGAGTTTACAGGAGGTGTATCACAAGGTATTATTTAATTACAAAATATATATTTTTACTTGCTATTTGAGTTTGTATTTTTTTAACATTCTTACCTCATATGTTTATTTTGTTGAACGATCGTTTCAAAATAAACATATGAGGTAAGAATGTTAAAAGAATACAAACCCAAATATTAAATTAAACCTCATAATGTAACTTCCTAATGATTTTTAAAAAAATACTTGCTATTGTATTTTAAAATATTTTTAAGTTTTATAAAGCATAAAGACTGCAGGCTCCACTTATGAGTGACAAAACTGACATTAAAAAATAAACAATGTTACAATCATGAAAATGTGCCATAAAAGTTATCTTCTGCAAAAGTTGCCCGCAGTGGTCTAGTGGTTATGATCCTTGCCTCTAGACCCGAGGGTCAGAGGTTCAAACCCGGCCCGGGTCAATGTATTTTAGGAATGAAAAATCCAATGCACCAAGTCCTGCAGGAGGAACTCAAGCCATGGGTCCTGTGAAATTAAATGTTTCTTACCTCTCCTCATATACAAGATTGTACTGAAGATGAGACCATTATGGTCTCGAAATCACGATTTACTTAGAAGATTTATATGAAGAGAGGTAAGAAACATTTAATTTCACCATAAATTAAACCTCATTGTGATTAATTCCTATAAAATTTAAACATGGGTCCTGTGTCTGAAGATTTTGAGGTTCATAAAAGAACCTTAAGTCTGAATGAAAAAACCTCTGAGCTAAATTTAACTGACCTTCATCCATCCAAGTAGTACCTTAGTTTTGTACTAGATGTCTCCTCATGTACCAGATTAACTCTCTCTATTCTAAATAAACTCACACAACTCCAAAAAGAAATACAGTATTACCCTGCTTTTACATTCCCGCATTTTATGTTTTCCCACCTTTTACAGCATTTTTTAAAGGTCCCTTCAGTTTCCCTACATCCACAATGTATTAAAAACCCGGCTTTTACGATTTTGAAATGTTGTTTTCCCACAATTCACGTCACGTTGATCTTCAGCATTAAAGATCGTAGCTATTCAATTTATTTGATTGATTATCTCGCTTCTGTACAATTGATATATAGTGGAGCAAGTTCATTGAGCCAACAAAGCCGGCTGCAATACAATCGATAAGGAGCCAAACAAGTTTAATGAGCCAACGGAGCTGGCTTTTGTACAATCGATAAAGAGCAGAGCATGTATTTATTATTGATTTAACATTTCTCACTGAAAGATAAATTATATTTGAAGAGAAAAATTTTCGCCTCATTTGAAGCTTTACTAGCTTTATAAAGTAATGTTAAATTCCCAATAAATGTCTTCTTAACTAAGAAGCCGCCATTTGCAAAGATAGAAGCAAAGGTTTCAAAAGCATTTGGCGATAGGGAATTACAACATATATAAGAGAAAAATTTGCGTCTAGATTGTAACTCGCCTCGGTAGCTCAGTTGGTAGAGCACTTGGCCCGGAAAGCCAAGGGTCCCGGGTTCGAGTCTCGGTCTAGGCGAAAATTTTTCTCTTCAAATATAATTTAGCAGAGCATGTAGTTCGCTCAGAACTTTCAAACATTTCTGAAATTCAACCCGTGTACTTGTATGGCAAAACTATTTTTTTTAATCTCTCAATAAAGATTCATAGTGCTGCTTGCTGAACCCCTCCTTGTTATTTATTTTTCAAATGTTGAAAGTAAAAGAAATTAATTTTATGTTTTCATCAGTTAAAAACTCTCATTACGTTGAATTATTATAGGAATATCACTCTCAGATCTAATTTACACCTCACCTGTCTTCTAAATAAATAAAAGACAGGATATGAGGTGAGGTGTAAAGAATTTTATTTTAAATTAAAAGAAACATTACATTATTTAGCCAATATTGTATATTATCCCAGTCACTGCTTTTTTTTTGCATGATCTAGAATGGTTGCTCAATATGAGGGCAAACATTTTTTAGCTCCTCCTCATTTTCCATAATTACACTTTCCCCTATTTTACACCATTTTTGCCGTGGTCCCTTGAAAAGTGTAAAAGAGGGGTAATACTGTAATCATTCAATGGATACCAAGTCACTGTGGAAATAAACAAGCAGCCTATCTACAACCTAACATCTTTATCTAATGCATACTCCATAGTCAATTCCCATATAATAAATTTATAGATCAAAACATGGCTTTCATCTGACAAAGGTCTTCTCCTTCCTTCCAAGTATTAGGCCAAGGGCTGTTACGATCCTATAGGAAATTTTCCATCCAGCGTTTCATAGGACGGCCCAGAGATCTTCGCTCTCTTGGTATATAATTATAAACAGCTTTGGGGATCCGATTTGAACTCATTTCTGACAAAGGTAAAGCGCTGAAAGCTATACAAACCAAGCCAAATGATAATTTAAAACTTTTGTCTTACCTCTTAGAATGAACAGACAAAATGTTTTAATTATTAAACAAACCTCTTAATTGATGTTTTTTATTATTAATTTAACACTTCTCACTCAAGGGTAAATTATATTTGAAGGGAACATTTTTTCTCTTCAAATATAAACCTCTTAATGTTACTTCCTATTGTATTTCTTCTTGTAATCTTGTAAGCCCATGTTTCCCTTAACAGAGATTTAGGCGCTCTCCCCCTACAGGGAAGAATTTGAACCATGCTAATTTAGTTACACTTGTTTTCGTTATAGATGTCATTTAAAAAAAAACAAGCGAAATGATTTACAAATGTAGAAAACCATCCCCAGAATTATACAAACTTTCTTAACAAGAGCAAGGACAGGCCACATAGTCACCCAGAAATACCTATTTCGTTTTATATATCATTGATTCTAGTACCTGCTGTTGGTGCAAACAGTCTTGAACACATCCTCATAAATTGCTCTTTTCCAAACCTTCAAAGTAAATCTTTAATACTGAAGAAGTAGATTGCTTTGTCCCAGGTTGTGGCGACGTTTTGAAGAAGTATTGGTGTCCCAAAAAGAATTACTGGTTCAGGTTGGGTTTAATTTTCGGTAGAGCCGGATTCTCTTCTTAGGGTCGGAAGTTGGTACACAGGATAGGAAAACACTTCAAAATTACTAAAAAATGTTTGTTGCAGAAATAATTGCAAATTTTATTTATTTCTTAATTTCCCAGCAGATCAAGTAAATGTAGGTGATATTATTCTTCACCGTCAATTAAAATTAAATTACTTTTCTTTTCTTGAATCAATTATTCTTCTTGTATTAAATATCACATTTTATCAGGAGATCTCTTCTTGCTTCTATCTTTGTTGAAAGTTGTATGCAGAATGACTAGTGTAATTGTTTTATAATTTTAAGACCATTATTACATCACATGATGTTTATTTTTAAATTCTATTGGTTAATAGTCCTTTAATATAAGGTTTAATGTGATTTGTTAAATAAGAAAATTAATTGTTTTAAACATCCAATCATCAGTCAGAGTTTAGTTTACTTTCATTTAAGAATATGAAGTTAAGCAGGTGTTCTTATTACAGTTATAACTGAAGGATTTATAATTCTGACAACAATGATTTATAACAATTTTTAAAAGCATTCTTTTATAAAAATTGTTATGTAGTGCAATATCTTTAATTGTTACTGAGACATTTTTATTCAACAATAACCAACAATGAATTATTTAGATGTTTTTATTTATTTAAGTTATATTTAAATATTAAAATAATTTTAAAATACAAAATTATTAACTTTAACTTTCATATTTATTATAATATTAAAATCCTGCTTTAATACCTGGAACTTTGGAAAAAGCACAACAATATATCCTGACTACTCCAGCAGGTAGAATATACTACAAACATCGGGCGCTATATCCATCTTTTGTAAAATGAAGAACTGTAGTGGAATTGTATTTGAAGAGAAAAATTTTCGCCTAGGCCTAGACTCGAACCCGGGACCTTTGGCTTTCCGGCTAAATGCTCTACCAACTGAGCTACCGAGGCGAATTGCAATCTAGATGCAAATTTTCCTCTTATTACATTGTAATTCCCTCGTGCCAAATGCTATGAAGCCTTTGTTTCTATCTTTGCATAATGCTTCATAGCATTTGTCATGACGGAATTACAACATGTATAAGAGGAAAATTTGCATCTAGATCGCAACTTGCCTCAGTAGCTCAGTTGGTAGAGCATTTGGCCCGGAAAGCCAAAGGTCCCGGGTTCGAATCTCGGTCTGTGTGAAAATTTTTCTCTTCAAATATAATTTATCCTTCAGTGAGAATAATAAAAACATCAAAGTTGTGGAACTTTGTGTTGTCAGCAAGTAGCTGGATGCACTAAGCATCCCTCGTCGAGGCGATGTACTGACCTCAATGAGTGTGGTTAAGAAACTTGCCATTAGGAAAGCACTCATGTCCCCTAGTGGGATGAACAATCTTCCCTTCTGAAATATCAACAAATTATGATTATTAAATAAAACCTCAAAGTGTTACTTTCTTCTTCTTCTTCTTCCTTCCAAGTATTAGGCCAAGGCCTGTTACGATCCTATAGAAAATCTTTCCTCCAGCATTTCATAGGACGGCCCAGTGATCTTCGTCCTCTTGGTATATAATTATAAACAGCTTTGGGGATCCGATTTGAACTCATTCTTTCAAGATGGTGTTTCCAATTTAGTTGGTACTGTTTAATATATTCCAAAATTGGCATAGTCTTCAATTCTTTTAAGATATCGGTGTTCCTTTTCCGATCCCATCTGGGTAACCCGCTGTTCTGCGCTATGAATCTCATATCACAAGCCGTTATTCTGCTTTCATGTTGTTTTTAGTGTCCATGCTTCACTACCATAGGTCAACAACCGGTCTAGCCAAAGTGTTATATAAACGTAATCTGGTGTTTTTTTGTACAAGGGATGGTTTCATAACTTGATTAATAATTCCCAAACTTTTATTATAACTAGTAATTTTTTCAGGGATATCCTTTTCATCCCAGATAGAGAGATAATATCCAAGATATTTAAATTGATTAGATATCTCTAAAATTTTATTCTGGAGATATATTTTACTTTGTATGGGGTCCTTCCCTTGAAATGCCATAATTTTAGTTTTATTAATTGATATTTCCATATTAAATTTGGCAGCTGTTTTTTGTAAAATGTTACTTTCTAAAAATATTTATTATTATTCTATAAGTTGTTTCTTGTTTTTCTCCCAAATTTCCATTTCCTTCTGCCTAAGCAGTTCTTTGTCTGCTGTGGTGGTCTAGTGGTTATGTTCCTTGCCTCTAGTTCTGAGGGTCATGGTTTCAAACCCGGCTGGGGTCGATGGATTTTCAGGCTCGTAAAAGATAATGAATTTCTTGAATATTTTTTTTTAATGGCTGGAGATAGGAATCACTGTGCTGTGAAGAATACGGGATGTATGAGGTGGTACTCATTTTAATTTCATCAACTTTTTATTTCGTTTAGAGAGAAGAATGTAATATCAGCACCAATAAATAAATTTAACCTTGGTAATCTCTTATAACCAATAAGAAATTGAATACCCCAGATAGAAAAAAATCTGGAATTTATCAAATTAATTGTAAGGACTGCAATAAAAGTATACATAGGAAAAACAAAAAGGAATTTGGACACTCGCATAAAATAACTCTTTAGAAATGTTGATGTTATATTTTAAATTAACATGTTCTAGAACTGGATATAGTTACATTTTAGAAAGAAAAATTACATTCGAACCGGGAGTGAAACCCCGGACCTCTGACTCTATACATCAGTGCAGCAACTGTTACGCCATTCGAACTTCCGATAGGAACGTCAAATTTCTTTCTACTTATACAATTAATTCTTTCATACGAAGGCCGATAGCAATCGCTATGAGCACGCCATCTGATGACTTCTTTTCAAAGTATTTTTTATTGAGAATTAAAATTAAAATTTAAAAAGTAATGTTTAAATTCTCAATAAAAATAACTTTGAAAGGAAGTCGTCAGATGGCGTTTGTGATAGCGATGGCTATCGGCCTTTGGATGAAAGGAGAATTAATTGTATAAGTAGAAAGAAATTTGACGTTGCTATCGGAAGTTCAAACGGCGCTAACAGTTACTGCACTGACATCAGAGGTCCGGGGTTCAACTCCTGGTTCGAACGTAATTTTTCTTTCTAAAATAAAACTAAACCAATTCTGGAACACGTTAATTTAAATATAACATTAAAAAAGAAGTGATAAATTTAATATTTAAGTGAGTGTAGAACATATTTTAAACGACTCACCTCATATAATTTCCAATTTCTTTGATACCGGCGGTTTCAGACAATATCTTGTCCCTCTTCAGTCATGGCTTCCACTGATGAAATTCTCTGGTTGTTGATTTCTCTAAGGACATCACCTCTTGTGCTGCCATCTTTGGTTGGGTTTATAAACTTTGTAATTAACCGCCGGTATCAAAGAAATTTGAAATCATATGAGGTGAGTCGATTAAAATATGTTCTCCACTCACTATTAATGATATAACCTCATAATGTTTAAGATTGAGGACATTTTTATTATTAGATGTAATGACCTGTTTCAGTCGATGAAGTTGAAGGAGGCTGTTGATCCTGAAGCAGGTGATGGAGGAGAAGTTGAGTTCAACAAATGTGGAGGTGATGACGATGACACCTGAGAGGAAGTTCCACATGTTCACCAAGGAGGAGGTGATCAAAGATATTGCATAAATAACTCTTGGAAGTTCTCTGCCTTAGAATTGATCACAGCACCAGACTCTGTAATTTGCTTACATCTCTTGAGGAATTTATACAACTTAATGCAACATTCTATGAATAGTGATTAATGGCGTAGCCCATAACCTCTCCTTTGTCACAACTTTATACACCAAGTTTATTTTAGTTATCTTATTTGCCCAAAGATGTCATGAGTGACATGCAGTTAACACACCAACTAAATGAGATATCTAGCAGGCAAACTAAGGTATTGAACTTTTATAGGAATAAATCACTATGAGGTTTATTTAAGAAAATTCAAATAATCAATTGAGTTGGTGTTGGTTGGTTGGTATCTAATGTTGAGCACTTGATAATGAAATCATTCGCTCTCTTGCACTCCAATATTTAGCAGAAAGGCTGGTTTCTTCTACAAAAGCTGGACAACGGAGGAGATGGTTTCTTTCCATATCTTCATTTAAATTGCAAAAAGGCAGCATTTAGGTGAATCTGTTATGCCAATTCTGTGCAGGTGTTTATCCAAGCTAGTTCATGTCCCGTTAGCAGTCTGAATGTTGCTACTGACAGATTTTCTTTGTAATTGTAGTAATGTCATAAGCTTGTAGATTTTCCCATTCCTTTCCAGATGTTTTGGTGGTGTATTCTTCTCTCTGAGTTGGTGTTTACTTGATGAAAATCCATATTTATTAATTAAATAAAAATAAAACTTAGTTTTATTTGATTTTCACATTTATTAAGATATAATTCAGTGACAGCTGTTTCGGCACACTGTACCTTCTTCAGACATGTATAAATTATGAATTGTTTTATTATAGTACATATCAACATGATCTAAGCAACAATACAACAATAATTTATTTAAATTTTTTAATTTAACAAAGGTGATTCATTCAAATCAAGTTAAGAATGGGCACACATCTCAAACCTACTTTGAAATTCACCCAGATAAGCATTATGATTATACCAGGAGGCCGTATCCAAAAAAATATATGCGTTGTTTTTAAATTGCAAGGCATAGAAATCACATCCAGAATCCAGCAACGGCAACCCACTGTACTGAGGCGATGTTTGTCCCTGCATTCAATAGAGCAGATGGGAGTGAGGTGAGGTATGGCGTAGACAGCAGGGTAGTGAGGATTATCTTATCTACCAATTCAGGAGTTTGTATCGGCTTCCCTATAGTTTAAATGAGAGATTTTTGCAGCTTGGATTTTGTACCTTGCAGTTAAAAACAGCAGATTACATTTTTGGACAAAGGCCTTAGTACGTCACAACACTTCTCTGGACGTTATATTTTGACATTCAGTGGTTTGACGTTTCCCTTGAGCCGTGTAGAACACAGGAAGATATTGCTTTGTGTGACGTGTGTTCAATTCTGAGGCAGAACTTTGTATTATGTTTTGTGATGTGGCTGGTTTTGATTGAGAGACAATTAAATTAATGATAGCTTTCATTGTATTCTTCACTTGAACAAAATTCCACTTCCCCTAAAATGTCAATATCTAAGTGTCTCCTCTTCTTTGCATTTCCCATTTCTTGGTGTAATCATCATCTTCATCATTATTGGTGTGACGGTCCATTTGCAAAAATTGTAGCAACGGCATTTGAGGTTAGGGGATTAACTATGTATAAGAGAAAATACGTGTTTAGATTGGAGGCCTAGTGTAGCTCACATGGAAGAGCATTGACATAGAGACTCAAAGGTCCTGGGTTCAAACCCCAGTCTAGGCGTATATTTTTCTTTTCAAGTATAATTTGTCCATCATTAAGATGTTTAAAAATGAATAATAGGAACATATATTATTATTCGTGGATCCTGGGTAGTTCTTCATATGTCACTCCATTTAATTCCATAGTGTAATAGGTTACAAATACTTGTCCTATCAGCTGGCTGGGCCTCACATCCCATGTGTTAATGAAATGAAACTAAAAAAACTTGAAGGAAGCTGTACAGGCTTATAATGTAATGTAAAATTTGCAATAATTGGTCTTCGTAATAAAGAGCTGCCATTGCAAGATCGAAGCAATGGTTTGTAGCATTTGGCATCTCAGGAATTAACAGTGTATATAAGAGAAAATTTCTGTTATGTTTGCAGTGCTCGAGCATTGGCCTAGAAAGCCAAAGGTCCTGGGTTCAAACCCAAGTTTGAGCATATAATTTTTTGTCCTCAAATATTATTGCAGTCGGTATAGAGGTGACATCTGGTTTTCTCAATCTGGGACTCGCTACTTATTGTAGCTACACAAATGCCTCACGATGCTGGTGGACATCGGTCCCATACATTGACAGAATTTAATGAGAACTCTATTTTTTTCCTATGGGAATTCAAACCTAACATATCCCATAGCTTTGTGCCAGGAGGTTCCTGTCTGACTACACAAATGATTCTTCTGGTCACATATGGTTTGCAATGAATAGTTGCCCTAAAAAACAGATATAACCCGTAGACTGTTACCCATGACTTGACAAAACTGCTTCCGCCATTTTTACATACAGATCACTATTCGCTTGAAAGCCAACTTTTAAAAATAAATAAACAGGTCTGGAAGAGAGTATGGATAGTTTTACATGCACCATACATCAGTAATCTTGAAATATTGTAATCAATGGTAAAGAGAAAATTTTTGCCTGAATCGGGAATCGAACCCCAAACCTCATCTCTTCTGTGTTGATGATCTGATCCCTAAACTAATTCAGGGCATCAGCCCGGAAAGCTGAAGGTTTGGTTTGTTTCCAGTTCAGGGAAAAATTTACTCTATGTTTTTGTAATTATTTAACACCTCTCTGATGGATATAAATTATTTAGAAGACAAAAAGTATACACTCAAAGACTGGGGTTTGAACCCAGGATCTTCGGCATTGGCCTGGAGAGCCAAAGGTCCTGGGTTTATACTCAGTTTAGCGTATTTTTTTTTCTACGTAAAAAATGTTTCCTCTGTACCATTTGATTACAATAATTTAGTAGTGTACTTTAATATACTGATTTCAATCATAGTAGTAACCAGCTTTAGGTTCTTAACATTAATTATGATCCACTGAAAACTCATCTTTAGACTTTCTGTGGGTTAGATCTCTTTTCGGGGCAAACTATTCAATTTAGGATGAGATTAGTAAGGGACAAACCAGAAGGTCAGTTCAAGTTCCAATGGGGTGAGATTTTTAAACTGGAACTAAACTTCCTGGTGGTACCATGGGCCTGGGGTTGAATCAGCCTCTAATAGAAATGAGTACCAGACACTTGTTCTGAGATTTAGGTGGCAGGTCACACAGTGCCACATCTCATCCGGATAGTCTAAAAAAAGTTGAAAGAATATTTTTTTTCCTGAAGAAGCAGTAAAGCAGCCCCAATTTATTTATAAAAAATATTAATTTATTAAAGATACCCTGCCAGAACAACTTCTTTTCTTTTCCATCTTTATTTGTACAGCTTAGTGCATCATTTTATGAATATTCCTGCTATTTTAATGTAACATTTGTAGGAAATAACTCTAATGACGTTCTTTTTATTATTTTCACTCACCATATTTTTTTTATGATTCTGCAGACTATAGTCCGTCCACATCTAGGCGATGCATTCTAACTCTTCTATTTCCAGTTGTGTCGATCCTTGTAGCTAGATTTATGTTCCCTCTGTTGGCTGACCGAGAACTTCTAAATAATTTTTTTTTCATTTCCCAAGAATTAAAAACAAATTCATAGTTTTCTCCTTATTTGTGGGTGTACATTTTCTCCTAAATTGTGAGTTCCTTAGATATACACAGGAAAAAACCAGGAGGAACTTAAATACAAGATTGAAAGAACTCCTTAGAAATGTTTAAAATGGGGGAAATAGAAAAAGTGTGCGATAGCTGCACGTGCTTGGTCAGAAAAACACAGAACAGAAAACTGATGCCAAACTACATAAACAGTTAAATCTAAGGAACTCACAATTTGGGAGAAAATTTACATCCTACAAGAATAAAGCAAGAACTATGAATTTTGAAAATTCCCGGGGAAAAGAGGGGAAAAATAATGATTTGGAAAAGTTTATCAGTCAGCCAGCAGAGGGAGCAGAAATCAACCTACAGGATGGCAACCAGAAACACAACAGTTAAAATGCATTGACTGTCGCATAGATGCGAAGAAACTGTAGTCTGCAGAAATATAAAGTTATAGGTGTGTCAATGTAACTACCTCATGATTGTAGTGTGACCATTTGAAAGATTAGCAGTGTTAACCTCCTGAGGTATCAAGTGGAACCACCCTCCTGGTGCTGCTGCGTTAAGATTTATCACCCATCATATCATCAGGGTCCTGTCACGCAGCGGGCCTGGGTTCCATCCCCGGTCGGGACAGTTTTTCGGGTGAGGTTTTTATTGGGGTTTTTCCTCACCTGTAAGACAAATGTCAGGGAATAAACTTAAGCCCCAAACGGTCCCCGAAAATCATAGGGCCATCATCATCATCCTTCACCGGGTGTGGGAAAGCAACAGGAAGCTACCAGACCTACAATTCCCTAGTAAAGCTGCAAGCATAGCATGAAAATGATATGATTGCAGTGAAGGACCTGCCTTGGGCAGGAATTACTATGGATGGATATCATCAGGGTAAATTACTACTCCATTTTTAAGGTGCCCCCAACCTCAGAAATGGGTTACAATTCCTGCATTACCAGGAGAGAATGCTAGAAATATCGTAAGATGATCTTGGTGACACTGGGGGGGGTTGGAGATTATTTGATTGAATTAATAAAAAATTGATATTGGTTTTTTATGACCATCCTCATGGGTAGTGGTCAGCGTTTCTTAGTACTGTTATTGAGGTCTGAGTTTGATTCCCCAGTCAAACCATAGCAATTTTTCCTTAAAAGGAATTATTCCTGTGGTTGCTCTGGTCTGGAATTAGGTAAGAACTCTCCTGGCGCTTCATTATCATTTATCCCCATCATATCATCAGGGCAATGTAACTCAGCTTCCATGTGCCCTAACCTCAGAAGTGGTTATAATTTATAAAACAATGTCAGGAGAGAACACCAGAATTGTTGAAATGACAACCTGGGGCAATGAATAAAATAAAATTATATACCACAGGAAGTAACATTAAGAGCTTTAATTAAATTTACAGTGTGGAGGAAACGCTATGAGGTATTATATTAATAAATGAGTTGGAGAAAATGTTTTACATCTCACTCACAAAGTTACGTTGTCTTCACGATACCGGTTCAAAAGTATAGCATACTTCCATCTTCAGTCAAATTCAACAGATGGAATTTGACTGAAGATGGAAGTAGTAATACTCTACTTTTGAAACCGGTATCGTGAACTTTGTGAGGTGAGATGTTTAAACATTTTCTCCAACTCATTTATTAATTAAGAGGTTTATTTAATAATTTAGATGTTTTTCTGGTATATTCTCACCTCTATGGTTTTGTTTTTGTTGAACATATTTTTCAGGCTTCTGAGCCTCATCGTCAGCGATTAGACAGTGATTTTTCTTAAGTTGTCGGCCCTAATTTTGTACTCTTGCTCCTATGCCTATGATCCAAAGATCTGCTAATGAGGTACCTTTCTCCGGGAATTTCAAAATTCATAATTCTTTCCTTGTACATCTGTATGTAGATTTTTTCCCATATGGTGAGTTCTTTGCTTTTTCTAACTGTTTTAATATTTTGTTGTTTACATCTATTTTGTGTTTTTCTGACCAACATGAGCAGCCAGTGCAGATTTTTCTACTTCCCCCTTTTTTTACCAAGAAAAAGAAATACACAAATTACAATCACCTTGGGCACATAATTTCAAAAGATTTTTTTAAAATGTAATATCACTTTACCATGAGAGGATATCGTTAAATACATCATAGAATTCTGCCCGAGGACATGTCTTTACTGTTAATCATAGCATTTGCTGCTTGCTTTGCAGCTTACTAGGGGATGTAGGGTGGGGTAGCTTCCGTTGTGCACACCGGTGAAGGATGATGATGATGGCCTTGTGATTTGGGGGACATTTGGCCTTAAAGTTTTCCTGACATTGTCTAAGGTGAGGAAAAAACCCGAAAAAATCCACCAGGAAAACTGCCACCCAGGGATCGAACTGGGCGCGTGTGACAAGGCAGCTTCTCTCCTGAAGACACTGTGGTGGACATAGTAAACAAACTAATAAAAACCAACAACAAAAGAAAGATGATGATGGTAAGAATCAGGAATAATCAAATAAAATGGCAGATTTGATAAGATTTCCATAGGGAAAACAAGAGAAATTTAACCATGAACTAAAGAACACACACGAGAATGTAAAAAAAGGTGGGAAGTAAGGAAAAATGTGCAGTGTTCAGGAAAAAACAAAAATAGAATAAACACAAAATTATTAAAACCGTTTAGAAAAAACAATGAACACGGCATATGGGAAAAATGACATAAGAAGAACAAGAAACGAATAAGATTTGACATTCTGGAGAAAGGAACCTCATCGAAGTTCATTGTAACAGGCAGAGAGCAGAAGTAAGAATCAGGGCCGACAACTTGACAAAAATGAATGAATCTTTCTTTTCTTACCTTCATCCGTAGTTATGTTTCTTAACCCAGTAACTGCAGTTTCACGAGGGAATCCCTCCCTTTTCACTACATATGACTATGGCTTTGTTAGAATTCCTCTATAACATTGCCCTGGTGTTGATTGATGAACTTTGAGATCAGTCACATTCAGGGAATTTTTAAATTCCTGGATCTAAATTTGTTTTCTGATATAGTCAATAGATCAGAATTTTGAATTCTGGGAACGTGACCTGATCTGAAGTTTATCGCACGAACCAGCTGGCATGTATAGCTGGAGATTCCAACAAAAATCCGGGTGGTTCTAATATCAGTTGAAATGGATGGATTTTCTCTTGAAAACTGCAGTCCCGTGTTTTAAGGAAACAACCATAAGGTAAGAAGACACAGACCAAAATATCTTAATATTAAGGACACTGAAGTATCATTGGGATTTTCTTTTGAAAAAATTCAGGAAGAGTTCTATCTAATAAAAATTAATGAGTCATTTTAACATTAACCTTCATAATTTCAGGTTATCAAAAACTCGGCTAACTATAGTTTTCAAATGATCTTGTCATTCATTTTCAACCGCCATTATGACTACGGATATTGTTGGAAATTTTAACAGAAGAACAAATTTATATTATGAATTTCGATATTTCCGAATGAACGTGACCTCATCTCGAAGAGTCATCAAATCAATACCAGATGGGCAACGATATCTCGAGTTCGTCAAATCAACACCAGATGGCAACGTTATAGAGGGAGTTTCCAACGAATATCCGGTAGTCATAATGCAGTTGAAATGAATGACAAGATCATTTGAAAACTATAGTACCGTTGTTTGTTAAAAAATGAAAGATGAGCAGATGTTAAAATGACTCCATTAATGTATTAATAAGAAACCTCTAATGGGTTCCCAATTTTAACTTTGCAAAAAGGTATATTTATATTATTTACAGTCTTATATCTTACCTCACATTAATGTATGTGTTCTTGAAAATGTTTCGATTTGGACTCAGTATCTCAGCATCCTGCTCATAGTCTGCGTCTGGACAAAGATGCTGAAGGATGATGATGTCCAAACTGAACCTGTCCAAGAACAACTCAACCTTTATATGAGGTAAGCTGATCAGACTGTAAAAATAACTAAATAAAAACATTATTTTTGTATGTTGCATATTTTGAACCAATTTCAAGGAAATTATACCGGGTTGCCCTTAAAGAAATATTGCATTATTATTATTGAAGATCTAAATGTTAAAATTGATAAACATGTAGTAATTGTCCGGTGACATTTCACTGCTATTTATTGTACTAATGATAGGCATTACTTATTGTAGCTTATAAAGAACGATACCTCCTATACCAGGGAAGTCACACACAATCAAAGCGCTGTCAGAGTTACTACGACTACTGATCCAAGTAGCCATACCTGTGTTATGTAAGTTCAAATGATGTTAAAAGTGTTTATGTTTCTGTTATAATAACCTCAGGCGCAAAGTGATAGGAATGCACACCAACAAGCATAAGCAGGAAGTTGCTTCCAGTTTTAAATTAAATATGTACTCATTACCAACGGGGTTTTGCTTTACTTATTGGACTTAAATAACTACACAGTTCTATTTAATAAGATGAGGAAGTAAACATTATGAGGTTATATCATTAATAGTGAATGGAGAACAGATTTTAACGGACTCACCTCATATAATTTTCAAATTTCTTGTAACGGCGGGTTTAAGACAAATCTTGTCCCTCTTCAGTCATGGCTTCCACTGATGAAATCTTCTGGCGGCTTGATTTCTCTAAGGACATCAACCTCTTGTTCATGCCATCTTTGTGGTGGGATTATTAACTTTGAAAATTAAATTTTTATCACCGGGAATATCGAAGTTCATAGACGATATTTATTCTTCTGAAGAATATCTTTTTCCCAATTGGCAATTCCAACGGTTTATCAATTGTTTCAAAAGTTTGCCTCTTTTTCAATTTATGATGTTCTAGCCAAACTATGTGCAGCAATTGTGATTTTTCAATTTCACAATTTTTAGGACCTTTCTAAAATGTTTTCTTAGTGATGTTTTCAATCCTTTTGTTGTTTCCAATGGTACTTGCTACAATCATTACAATTAATTTGATAAAATTCCAGATTTTCTTACTGTTCTGGGATTATATTGTTGATTTTTTTATTGAGTACTTAGAAGTTTTTCAGATACATTTATTATTGGTGACAAAGTAATGTTTGTTGTTTGTCAATTATTTTTTAAATTTTCCTATGTACTAAGGATGGTACGTAGTTTTCGTGAATTCCTCTTTCTTTACTAAACAGTTTGTAGAGTAGAGCATCGTTAAGGTGTTTTACCTTTTGAATTTCCTTAATTGTGTGTTATTATATTCTATTAACCATTTTAATCTGGCTATTGTTTAGGATATTCTCGTATTCTTTCTTAAAATTTCTCTTTTAGGGGACTTTTATAAGAGGCTATAAATATTGCATTATGTGCAAAGGATGAAACCCGTGCTTTGGATATTAATTTTCAGTATGTGTATCCTTCCGTATACATCAAATTCAAGTTTTTGAGTTTTTTCATTCCTAATTATGTATAAATCTAAAAAACAGAATTTGGTTTTCAATTTATGATTCTATGGTAAAGAAGTTAATAACATCTTGCCGATTAAGTAATTTCAAGCATCAATCAACATGTTTAAATTTATTATTGAAAAAATATCATCCAATATCGTCCAATTCTGAAAATCCCATGGGTAAGCTTTGGTGGTGATATGGCACTCAAAGTAACTCATGTATAAATAGCCAAAAATGGCAGAAGGCGGTTTCCCATAGATTAAACCCGAAATTTTTGTAACATTTCCATGAAGGTAACTAAGGAATTTTCAATACTAAATTTTGAAAGGTGGAGTATTCCTCTATTACTTCTTTTTTTAAATCCAAAGAACTCAAACCATTTTTCCAAAAAATCAACATTTTTCTATTGACACCAAACATTCGGAAACAGTGAAATAACATCAAAAGACACACAATCTGTCATTAGATCCACTCTAATGTTATTCAATTTTCCACTAGTTGTAAAAGAATTGCAAACTTTTGTTTTCGAATTTCTGGAAAACTCTAAATTTTTGTACCAACCATTTGATACGTATAACAACGTGCCCTATATTATTTAATTATAGGTCTCATTTTGTTCCCAATTTTATTGGTTTTGGGGACAACATACATTCGAGGATTGGAAGAATTTGGGACTTTCATTTGAGTTTTTCTTTACTCAGAGATTGTGTGCTTAATTTT